>BMAW01026963.1:0-12692 GCA_019974015.1 Nephila pilipes | reverse complement strand
TAAGACGCGATATTACATTGTTTATAACCATGAATATTAATGAGTGAGTATGCAAAGCTAAAAATATTTAATAAAAAATAATTATCAAACCAAAGTCAAATTACTTATATTATTTAATAACATTTTACAAGTAATCAATTTGAAATTGATAAGTTTTGCAGTGGTTAAACCTACTAATATTAGCAAATATAAGACCACTAAAATTCGTAAAAGGTATAATTTTCATATTTGTTCCTCCATCTGTTGGCTAAGTTTGATATAGGCTACATTACCTTATATAAAAATTACCATCACTAAAAATAGGCAAAAACAAATAAATGATGCAATATATTAGTATAACTAATATGTGAAATATGTTGTATGATTTTATGAATATCATACATTAATATCTTATTGAAATTTCTTTTAACTGGATCTGATTTAAATTTTAAAATAGTAAAAGTTTTAGAAAATAAGCACAATAGTGTTTGGTTTCATTTAGAATTCGATATGTAGTAAGATAAAATTTCTATGATATTACTTTATTGGTATTTCAGATTTTTTCATATATATTGTTTTAATTAATGCAATAGATATATCATGCTGAAAATATAAATTTTGTGTTTACGCTAACTTTTCAATTCATTCTATTTTTGGATTGAATTCTGTGAAAGAGAATATTTTGAAAAATATATTGCAATGCCTTTTCTTGGTTTTGATTTATTTCTATTTAAAAATATATATTATGTTGTATCTTCATTTAAAATAGTAATTATAATGATAGAAGTGCTTGATGCTTCGTGAGTATTGTTATTGGTTTTCTAATGATAATTTCTCTTTATAAATATAAAAAAGTTAATATATTTTGGAATTTGATTAAATAACTTAAATTAGTTTTTTGAAAAATATTACATCATGTGTAGTATATATTACCAAAAGTTTGGGAACATTCTGTTTTAAGAGTGTGTGGTTTTTAAAAAAAAATTTAGTGTCAAAGAATGTGATACATGAGTGAAATAATTTTGAATTTAGTTCAAAATTGATTTTTAAAATTAGTGCAATAAGTGAAAAGTGATTAAAACATTTTTGGATATGAATGGCAAAACATAAAGTGTGCATAACACATCGATCAATAACTCCCGAGACTAACCCAGAGATGGCGCTCGTAGTAAACCAGTAACCAGGTCTTTCTAGAGTACTAACCTTTGCTTGAAACGTGTCAAAATTTTAAGTCGATCGGACCAGGAAAAAGGTTTTTGAAGTGAAGTGAAAAAGGTTTTTTCCAAGTGGGTGCCGCGATTGCTTTCGATGGAACAAAAACAGCAACGAGTCGATGATTCAGAAAGCTGTTTATCGCTATTTACTCGCAACAAAAAAGATTTCTTGCGAAAAAAAAAAAAAAAAGGATTTGGAAAAGCGTTGGAACGATTGTATCACCCTAAAAGGTGATTAACAAAAGGTGTTATGTTGATGAATAAAAAAAATTTTGCAAAAAAAATGTTGTTTTCAATGTTAGACTCGGGAGTTATTGATCGATATGTTATATCAATATTTCAGAACCTTTGAAATATACCATGTCCTGAATATATTCACTGAAATATTACAATTTTAATATAACGTCAGCAAAATTAACAAACAAGAAATATGATCATGTGTGATATAAATGAAGATTTAATTTTTAAGATTTGCATAGTATTTAGAATAAATTTTAGGATTTGCATATCTATATATAGTTTTTATCGAAAATTCCGAGACTTCTTATAATAATTTATTCAAATGCATTTCTTCTTAACATACATTTATCATTTTGTCCTATAGTTTATAAGTAATCTAATAATTTGTAGAAAATGTTTAGTAAATTTATCATACCTTAATTTTTATTTTTGAAATATTTGTAGAGCATTCTGATTATTTTATGTCTTGCCATAATCCCAAATATTTCATTTCACTTGCATTATCAAAGTATCTTAAATAAGTTTCAAAGAGACCTGTTGTTTTATTTGCATTCACTTCAATCTATCTAAATCCGTTTCCTACTGTCTTGTTTTACAGTTAGAACGATATAAAAATATACATATTTACTTGATGTATTGTAATTTCATCCAGTTTCGGTATGCAAACGTTGGAAAATTGTTTAGGTGTTTGATTATTTGATCAAGCAGTAACATATTCATTACATAATTAAAAAAGATTTTCATTATTTTCGTCTATTCGTTTTTCAGTTAAAATAATCTGATATTTGCCTTGTGTATTGCGAGGATGAATCAATAGCAAGGGTAAATATTATTTCCTATTGTTTGAGATTTTTTCTGTCATGTTAGTAGTTCGGAATTCAACATTTGTCTTTTATTTATAAAATGTAAATAGGAAACATATCACTTATTTCACGAGCAAGAAGAGAATAAAATAAATTCCTTCGTAGTTGTTTACAAATGTATTGTGTGGTATTTCTAGATTCTGAAATGCTGAAACGCACTACACGTTGCAGTTATTTATTTTTTTTATTTATTTATTTATTTATTTATTTATTTATTTGTTGTAGCAAAAATTGAGAGTGGTGTTTTGATTCCGTAGATGTATTTTTTTGAGAATTTAATAAATAGAATGTTAGGAAATTGAATTTTCAAATTGAATGCAGATGTGCGTTATGTCATTGCCAAAAAAAAAATCTTTATTTGCATTTTTCTCCAAAGGTGATTCGTGGGATTTTGATATACTTTTCTCAAACTATACTTTATCCAAAGTGCTGCACTTTTCCGCAATGTAAAATGAGGTTATTTCCTATACAGAAACCGTACGGTTTTTCATAAACGCTTACATTATTTTAGTTTTGTACAATCTTATTTAAAAATTAAATTAAATGAAACTTTTTTCTCTCTTTTATAAAAGGAAACTCTTATCATAAAATTTTTAAAATGTTAACTTTTATTATATTAAAATTTTGAAATTATAATTATGTTCAATGTTTAGAATATTATACTTATTAGTATTCTGTGAATTTTTAAAGCATTAGATGCAGTGGATATTATTCAAGATGTAAACTTATGAGTAAGTAAACACGACTTACAAATGTAAATTCAACTGTTAGTTAATAATTGTTCATCTATAATTATTTACCTATATAAATATGATTTTCATCAAATAAACAGATATGTAACTATACAAATCTCAATGGAAAAATTATAAATTCTTTTGCTTTTAATTATAAAATTCAAACTTTTTTTTTAAACTTGACGCAAAATAAACTAAATTTTCGTTTTCACAGACGCCTTAGTTACCTCAGTAGAAAATTGTTTCTTTTTGAAAACCCTATGTCGGGAATATTTATTATTAGATTAATTCTTTTAAAAAGCGTTCTTCAAAATGCATCTAAATGTAAAAATTTCAAAATACATTCTCTGAATCACCTCGCAAATAAATACATTTTACACATTATTTATTTATTTCAGGAATAATTTAGCAAGCATTTATCTCCACAAGTCAATGATTGTACATGCAACAACTCTTTTCTACAATGACGCCAGAAGTTAAAATGCCTTACTTAACTAGCCAGATGAGACGTTTTTTCAGCCTAATTGGTAAGAGCGCATTCTTCGGACCCCCTGGTCCAGGGTTCGAAACAAAGCTGCTTAATCAAGGTCAGCAATCAACTTTCTCCCCCTCCTCGAGGCACTAGGTCGAAAAACAACCCTCGATGTTTTGGAGATCTCGTCCAGCGCCGAAGTGGTGATTGAACACTAGATGGTAGTACAGCCAATAACAACAGGTTGCATATGCAGCCGATGCAAATACTTGCCTCTGTAAATCTAATTAAAAGACAACCTCACATAAAGCACGACTAGTGATATTCCGGCTCTGGCGCACGTGTCGACGAGACCCGCCACTCAACACGAGACTGCCGATGAACTGAAATGGAAATTGTCCCAAGCAAAATTCAATTCAATAGAGAGGGGATGTATAGCAATAACAGTATTGGATGAACAAAAATCAAAGCAACCTTCTACTCAAACCAAAATTTCTCTTCGTGTCATCCTGATGATACTGGAGGGGGAGTATGCAGCGACTCTCTCCTAAAACGATACTAGCCAGAGGAGACGTCTGCTCATCCCATTTGGTTGGAGAGCTTTCTTCGGTCCCACTTATCCATTCTAAATTCTTTCAAACAGAATTATAGATATTTGAAACAATGCTGCGTCATTCAAGGTCAACAACTACTCTCTCCCCTCCACAGGGCACGAAATCGAAAAACATTCCCCGATGTTACGGAGATTTCGTCCAGCGCACAATACATCATAGTAAAATTAATTTCTTTTATTAATTTTCTGATAGGAATAAGAGTTTTTTGATAGAAGTCCCTTCATAGTGAACATTTGTTGTTCCTCTAGGACAAGTTTCAATATTTTTAAATCATCTCAAAATTTAAGTTCAGTAGTAATTTCATTTAAATTTAAACACGCTTTTCCCTCTTTATGTATTAAGATTTATCTTTATTGAAGCATTAATTCTTTTTTAGTTTCCAAAACAAGGATTTTGTCACATTTAATCATATAATGATTTATTTGATTCAAAATATTTATCACAGAGTTTTAGAGACTCTCTGTTCTTACGCATTATAAATACAATTTTTATTCTAATTAACGAAGTTCAAAAAGAAATTAATGAGAACTTTATATTATAAACAATCATTTGATCATTCTTTATTGAAAATACCGAAATGATTTTCTAACATATCTATTTTTCCATTGTATCAACAAATCACTTTTTATAACCAAAATAAAAACACTGTTAATATCTTTGTTTCGATGGGTTTCAAAGATATTGATATACTCAACCGCAATTTCTACACCATCAACCCCTCCATCAATTACGGCAATCCCATGCTTTCCACACATTTTAAATTGAAGGCAGTTTTTGCACGTTTTCTAGAGAGCTCAATACCATTCAACAGGCAAGGCGAGCTTTGATAAATGATCTAAAATACCTGTCTAGAGCCTTCCTTCAAAGGATATTCATCACCGAGGCTTAATCTCGGAGTACATATTTCATCCGTGTATGGCCAAACGAGTTATCCATCCTAAATTCTTTCGAACAGAATTATAGATATTTTATCTATTTTATTTGTTTATTTATTAAGTTTTTGAAAGTTTCAAGAATGTTTAAATAAAAAATTCGTCTTCTGGATTTTTGAAAGCTTTTCTAAGTAGAATTGTTATACAGTTTCTAGGAATGCGTGACAAAAAAAATAAGTAATTATATTCTTAAGTAACATGATTAAATTTCGTAAAAACTTGACTAAAAATTAGGGAAGGAAGACTGCTTACAAACGGAGAAAAATATTCTATGAATACAGTATGTTTCAATTTTGTAGTAAAATAAACATATTTATCTTTTATAAGGAATTTTAATATAAAGCATCATATTTAATATTGCAATTTCAGTATTTAACTACGAAATACACTTTCAAAATTACATGAAAAGCATTTTCTGGTATTTCTAACGTGTTTTAAGATTTAATATAAAATCCACTACTTACCTTACGGAATAGAATCGGATCCCAATGCGTCCATATACACTAAAAAATTACTTTGTGCAAATAAAAATAGTATCAAATTTTGCCAATAGTTGGTGATATATCACCTTAACTTTGGTAGGTATACGTATTTCATCAGTGAGTGAGCGAGTGATAAGGTTTAAATAAAATAAAATACGTATATAAACACAAAATATAATTTTAATTAAAAAACCCAATAGATGCATTTATAAGTGGGCCATACATTTTCCATTAATTCAAAAGCAATATTATACTGAATAATTATTCATTTTCAGATATTTTGATTTCCCTATTTGACAAAGAATAATGAGCTCTTCACCGAAATGCAGCGGTTTCGGATGTCCTACTTTCAATCACTTTTCAGTAGGAGGGCTGATGCACTTGGAATATTTCGTTGTTCAAAATACTCAAGTTGATAGAATGAGGAAGCTGGAAATTTGAGATGTCTATGCAGGAATCTTACCTAGTCAAAAATATAAGGACATTCGTGAAATGTCTTCATATAGCTTTTAGATCCTTAATAATTAGCATAACTTATTTTAATAATTAGAGATACTTTAATAATTAGCACGACTTACTCCAAAATTTACAAAGCTATTATTTCATAATCTATTTGATCATCTTTTTAAATTTTCCAATCGATATCGTGTTTCGAATTTTATAGATGCAAGTGTAGTCGATATATGTCTAAGCTATAACATTTTACTGTTGTTGTGTTTTAAATATTAAATATTTTAATGTTCCGAACAATAATTTAATGGCTTTTATTGCAATGAAACTTCTGAAATATTTAAAAAATCATGGAAATAATCAACTTGATTATATAAAGAAGTATTGAAATTTTCCGCTTCCAAATTAAAATTTAATTATTAAAAATAATGGACAGTAAATTGATCAAAATCAGTAAAATGTTCTTCTTTTCAAATGCATATTGGTATGAACATAGAAGGATTTATCAATTCAATGAAATTGTCGAGACAAACGATCGATATTCTCATTATCTGCGATACAAGCATTAATGAGATGGTAATGAGATAGTGAATTTTAAATACTGAATTCCCAAATAGATGGCGCATCTGAGAATACTTTCAAGGACAGCTGACACCACAGCTGTTGCCTCATCCACCCTTATCATGTTTCAAAACTGTGGGGAAGGAAAGAGAATTAAAGTAACAGGTCATTGGAGGGTGAATTTGTCAAATCCAGATGGACCGAAAGACATTAAATGTACATTTTATTTATATCAGTTATGAATTGCCCTGAGGGGGAAAGATCGTAAAACATTTGAAAGGTTTGGTGTTGAGTTAATTTTTATTTTGAAAGGAAGACTTTATTTTTTTTCCTTCCATGATCTACTTGGTGAACATCATTAATGATTTTAAATATAATGAAATTTTAAAAATCTAGTGCAATGCATTATTATATGTTTCGAAAGAGAGAAAAGAATATGATAGAATAGACAGTTCTAATTAGAAATTTTTTGCTTGAAAAAAGTCTTTTGTGTAAATGGGAATTAAGATCGTAAATTCATTAACTACTAAAACCTAAAGAGGTGGAAGCTAATTCAGATTTAATTATCTCAATTTAAAATGTAACATACGATAACTTTCCTTTCTGAAACTGTTTATCATTCAACATGCTTTTAAAACATTTTAGAAAATTTTAGTACCTTAGTGAAATATTAGTTATTTTTCCAAGGAAAGTGAATTTTTGTTTGAGGCTTTTGAGTTTCGTGATGGAATCTACAGTTATCGAGCTAATTGTTATTTATTACACGTAGTAAATCTCACACAAACTAAGAGTAACTCGCAATATTTCTCAAGCAGTCTAAAAATATAAGTACTTAAATGCAGTTCCTTTGTAAAAAATTGTCAATAAATGTAAATTTTTAGCGGAATTTTTTGTAATTAGCATTTATTAATTTCTCACATTTTCTGGTTGCCACATGAACTGGATTAGAGTATAATATTCAAATTTTTAGTCCCAGTTCAAGAACGACAATAACATATTTTTTGAAGAAGGCTCTTCCTGCAATAATACCACAGAAAGATACGATTTTTAATCCTAGTTGAGCTAAGAGGACATAGTGCTCTAAAAATGAACAAATAACGAAAATATTTAATTATCTTATTTTGAACGTATAGGATGTTTCTAAGAATATGTTCAAAATTTCATAGCTCTAGCCACATTATTTAGTGAGTTGTTTGAATATTCTTTAAGATTGCGACAAATTACTTCATTGGCTTACAAAAATTTAAACTGCATCTCCCCACCTTTTTATTTTTCGCAATGATCGTGTATTTTATATGCTCTAAGTCAATTTTCTAACATCAACATAAAATTTTGAAAATTTAACTGGATATTTTGTATAATATGTTTGGTAATATTTACATGAAATAAAAATTCAGATAAATAGGCATTTTTTACAAATTTACAATCTTAGGTGTAGCTGTGTTTTTTTTAAAATTGTTTTGTGTAATGTGTGACAGAAAAAAAAAATGTGAAACTGTATATAACACTTGTATAACCAATCCCGTGCACAGAATTGTCAAGAACACTTCTGGAAATGAGAAAAAAAATTATTGCTTAAAGTATTAAAATGTGCAGAAGTCGTAATAATTTTAAAGTATTAAAATAATTCTTTTAAAAAATTAAAATTTTTAATAATTGTTTCTTTTAAAATAAAGTATTTTTTCTGAAATGCCTATTTTATCAGTATTTAAATATTGTGGATTAACAAATTTTCTTATGAATGTATAATTTTAAAAAATGCTCGCAACTATATAAAATAGATGACATTCCTTTAAATCAGTAAAGCGTACACCATTTGTCCAAAATGCACATGGGGCTGCGATAGCCTAGTAGTCATGATTTCGTTGAGTGGCGGGTTCGATACTTGCTGCCACCAAATACTCGCCATGTAACCGGGGCTGATTCACGTTAAACCTGTCAGGGTCCAATGTCCTGCCATTGGAGTGGTGTGGAAGTTAGGTGAGGGAGAGTGCCTGCTCAGGTGTCATCCTCATCACTTGACCGAGGTTCAAAATTTTGAAATCTGTCGCCAATAGCCTTCGTGTTGCTTCTAGTGCAAAGTTAATAAAACCAAGCCAAACCCAAATGTACATCAAATTGGACCTCACGAGATGATATTCTGACTTACATGGAGATATACAAATCTGATTTGTAGATACAGTCTTGAGTGGTGCTAGATTTTTTGAGGGAGAATGACACGATAAACTTTGCCTAGAACTGTTTGAATTGTGAAAGATGGGAAGCAATAACATATATCTCATGAAATGGCGCGCACAAATTTACCCTCAATTGCTAAACTAAGAAATACTCTGTCTTCATTCATTATTTGAAAATTTATATATAAAAAACTTCCAGAAATAAATGTGTCTTCAAAGTCGGATTCAATGAATTGTATAAAATCACTATGCAGTGTACTGAAAACTAAATATAAGTGTAATCTTCAGAGTATTTGTTCACCATTTTATTCCAAGAGATTCAATAAAAACGAAAAAAAATATTCAACCTTTATGCTCTCTTTGCATTTCATTCATTCATGATTCAAACGACTTTCATCATCTATTTTTAACATATGCCCTGCTAACTCAATTTTATTTTATGATATTGTTTACCAGATGAATTATTTTCTTTTGCATCTTTTAATGAGGATGATGAGGATAATATTTTACCAACTGTAGCATGAATTTGAATGAAATATGTTCTTGTTATATTGGAAATACTCAAGGGGGGAAAGGTATTTGTTCTCAAAGGATGGCATTATGTCAAAGAACAAAGAACTTAATGATGAACATTTTGACAAGTAAAACGAGAGTTGCGATAATTTTCTCTTTTAATTACCAGTTTTGGTACGCATTTAAAACTTTTATTTGAAATATGTTGTATTTCAAGACGTGATTCTTCTCTGGTAAATGAAAAAAAACAAAAAGGGGGGAACCCAACCCCTTTCAGGTTTTGAAATTGCTTCAAAAACGATGTTTAATAAGAAAATTTACAAGGAGTACATGAGACTAATTCATATTTAATAACGATGCTAATTATTTGTATCTGTATGATATTATGAATGTGAAAAAATATTTTAAAAGTAAAAGAAAGTTGTTTCTGTTGAGGACACAAATTTACGTACACATTTAATCTCTATAATTTATTAGTACATTGGGAAATGAATAATTAAATTTGTTAAAATTCAAAATATGTGGTAACATATCACCACTAAAATTATCATTATCCACTAATTGTGGCTTTTATGGACTACTTTTCAATTTCTCTTTAGTTTTTGCATACTGATCATACTTATAACTACTTTGCAAATATGCAGAGCAGAGTTCAGAGTTAAGTTCATCATTTTAGCTCTTACTTGTATGCAGTAGAATCTATCTTAATCTTACTTCTCATATATCTAGTAAATAACTCTTTATTCTGAACACATTTAGATCATCAGATGGGGGGATGTGTTTTAATGAATTCAAATTTATAAATTTTTCACTTTTCTTTTCTTTCCAATTCATCTTTAATGCCTCTTCCAAAGTCAACTAGCTTTTGATGTTAATGTTCTATATACAATAGCATTACCATTACCATAATTTACCATTTACTGCGGAGGATAAGGATCTTATAGGTTCCACTGTTAAGCGGAATAGCGTTAAACGAGGTCCCCCCCCCCCCCCCCCCCCCCCCCGCCCCCCCCAAATTGATCAGAATAAAGATTACGAAAATGTATCAATATAATTTGTATTTTACAACGTTTATTGTCAAATACTTTTTGATACATTTGTTATAGATTTATTTATTACTAATATCAGTTTTTTTTATTCATACAATATTCATGAAAATAAAAAACAGTTCGAATTAGAAGTTATTTTTGTGATCAGTTTAGGTTTTCCTAATTTGGCATTACTTGCTTAACTTAAAAGCATATTGCATTCAAATTCATCGTAATTCCAGATGGAAAATATTTTTTTCAACTTCCTTAATCTCATTGGTCCTGGAACGCATAACTATTGTTGAAGAACTCGTTATGGTTGTAATTGCAGATGATATTTGTTCTTTATTTCTTTAGATTAATTCGTATCATGAAGTAGATAAATTTAATGCAGTTCCAATTTCAGATAGCCGTTCACCTGCATTTAATTGTATATTTACTTTATTTTGATTTCAAGTGAAATGTTTTCCTTGTCGCTTTACTTCCTTTTTTTGCAATCACATATCGTCAAAACTAAAAATTGCCGTATTTATAACAATAAAATAAAATATTATACCTTTATATTCATGCACACGCAAAAACGTTGATGGTGGTTATAAAACAACTGTAACACAACAAACGCGTATTCGTTTTGTAATCGCATCAAACCCTCCGCGAGACTGCGATTTCAGAGAATGTCTTACTCCACCCGTTATACAGAAACAAATTTATATTTACTGAACTTTTTTTTTCTCTTTCATGTAGTGTGGTAGTCGAAACCGTGATTT
The DNA here is from genome assembly GCA_019974015.1 of Nephila pilipes. Lineage (NCBI taxonomy): Eukaryota > Metazoa > Arthropoda > Arachnida > Araneae > Nephilidae > Nephila > Nephila pilipes. The sequence continues at coordinate 1,666 of BMAW01026963.1, read as the reverse complement.
TTGTTACTATGCAAAGAAACATTTATTAGTGAATAGACTATTATAAAACGGCGTGTCTATGTTCGCATAAATAGCAGTATTTCTAAAGGCAAAGGAAAACTTGACTGACTTTCCGACAAGTAAAATAAATGCTGTGAAGTATTCCCCTTTTAAATATAACTTTCTTAGCGTAATTTTAACTTTTCGAATTTCTCAAGACTTTCGTATTTCAGTACATCATTAATCTAAAACCAAAAACGAGTTCTTTTGGTGACAAGACAGTGAACTATATTTCTGCTCAAATTACAAATCAATAAATAGTTTTTACAATGGGAATAAGTTTACTTAAAATGTGAATTACATATTTAGACTAAAGAAATTACTTGAAATGGGTACCGTCAAAGTCTTGTTTTACTATGAAATACTTTTTAAATTACTTGAAAAAATTATAACACATTAAAATAATTAATAAATGTGTCCATAAATTTCATTACGAATCTTTCATAATGTTTGACTTAAGAGTTTGATGTGTGACGCTCAAGAAAAAAAAAATGATTGTAATTATCTGTAAACCATTAAAACACAGTTACATTTGTGTGACATATGCGGATATCGTACTACAGTTATGAGTCTAATTATATAATTTCTGGTTTCCCTCCAATATACGTTGCCATTCTTCATAACATTACCTTTAGAGAAAATAAATCTCTCTACTTCTTTCATCTCTGATTATGATTATGTTCGTCTTCATCTGTTCTTTCTCAATTCTCAGAAAGAAGCTCTCTCAATGTTACACAATTTAGCAACAAAATCACAAATGATTTATCCTGCTATACTGATGACGGAACTGGTTTCGTATTTGTTGTCCTCAAAAATGACAATAAATCTGAGTACTTTGAATTTAGAAATCGAGATGCATACATGGTTTTATAACTATAATCTTTTATTTTTAAGCGTCACCATCAAATGGATTACTAAAAAAATTAGAATCGTATGATACTATCTTATTTGTACTGACTCTCTTTCATCCTTGTAAACCCTAAAATGTAATTTTTTTCTTCCAATAACATAATCGTCGAGATCAAAATGCAATTGAAAAACCTAAAAATCCAAACATCTCGGTTTCTTTTGAATGTGTTTGTGAACTCACAAGTGTTTTTGGAAACGAAAGGGCTGATCATCTATCAAAGATTGCCACCAAGCGCGAAATTGACATTTATTTTTAATAGTCTTGAATCCTTTTCTAAGAAAGTCACAAGAAAAAGTATGGATTCGTTGAACCAAGAATAGATTAGTTCATATAGAGATCTTAACCAAGTAATTATTTTTCCTTCCATGCAAATGAGACTGTCATGCTACCATATCTTACTATTTATTAAATGACCCTATTCTTAACTGGACATGTGTGGAAACTTCAAAAATTATCTGAGGAGATTTAATTTAGATCCAGTGACTTCCTTTGACTACAGCGTTAGAGGCAAGAAAAGTTGAACATGTGATTCTTCTTCGCTCTAAATTTGTCAATAAAAGAAATATCCTAAAGTTGGCTTTTAAATACATTAATATTAATTGGTCTTCAGATTTTAACCAACTGGTTTCATAGAGAAGAACTTTTGACCAATTTTGTAAATTTGACTAAGTTTGTAAATTTGACTAAATTTGTAAATTTGACTAATTTTGTAAATTT
>BMAW01026952.1:47060-145775 GCA_019974015.1 Nephila pilipes | reverse complement strand
AATGTGTTACACAGATGAATTTCTTCCTTAATATATCTATTGAATTACTTCCATATATTGATATTGTATTTTAATGGTGGTTTTCCCATTAACTCCAAGGATTATATTGAAAGCTCCATTATATATTTTAACACTTTATGATGAATTACTCCTCTTCTTTTTTAAAAAAGGTGACGGATTATATAGACATTCGTCGATAGTAATACATCAGATTTTTGTGTAACATATGAGCTTCCTGACTTTTCTTAGGATTTCCTTAAATGAATAGAAAATATTTAAAGAGTTTAAGACAAGGATTTTATGTGATTGTACTGCATGCGTTTGAAACGATTTCTATTCAAAAAATGTGAAAATATTTACACTGGTTATTGAGGAATATTCATTTATTTTTTATTTTGAGAATGCTTGGAAAAATTAATTTCAGAAAATTTCTCATTGTTCTGTCACGAATTTCTAAACTTAATACGTTCTTCGAGTTAATTAGGTTACTTTTAATATAATACATCATTTAAATGTGTAGTAGTCAAGACATCAATATCGGATTAATGATTCTTTCAAAATATAGTGAGATCTAAAAACAATTAAAGATATTTTAATTATATGCTTTTAATTTATTGAGCGAATCTTTTTCGTCATTTTTCTTATTCTACTAATTCGAACTGTTCAGTTTTATATTGTTTTCTGTTCCAATTTCTCTGATTCTAACAATACTTCAAACAGTTTTAATTCATAGATTTCTACATTTAATGTTACATTACTTCTCTTTCAATGGAGGAGATGGCGGAAACTTAGTATTCCGCTGAATGTGATGTATCATTATTTTGTGTAACATACGTTCGGACTTCATTGATCAAGACTTTTTCTTCGTGTAAAACTGCTTATAAATTGAAACAAAATAAGATTTAAAAATTACTTCTGCTAGTGTGTTACACAAAATTCGTGGGATTAATTTTCATTCTGTAATTTATTGAGGAACGTAGAACGAAATAATGTTCTAAAGCTTTTTTGTCATTGCATACAATTAATAGATTTTTAATTTTTTTTAGGTCTCACTATATTTTGAAAGAATCATTAATTCGATATTAATGTCTTGACTCCTGCACATTTAAATGATGTATTATATTAAAAGTAACCTAATTTTCTCCAAGAACGTATTAAGTTTAGTAATTCGTGAAAGAACACTGAGAAAGTTTCTGAAATTAGTTTTTCCTAGCATTCATAAATTAAAAATTAAAAAAGATTTAAAAATTATATCTTGAAGTGTGCTACACAAAATTCGTCGGATTAATTTTCATTCTGTAATGTATTAATTATCATAGAACGAAGCAATGCTTTAATATTTTTTCGTCATTATTTAAATGGCAACAGAAATTAGTTTAAGAATATTTCACAGCTTTTACTCTTTCTTTCTTTTACATTTCCAATGCACGGGAAAATATTGTATGCCTAGACTATTTTATAGAATCACAAAGGTGAGGAACAGCCTCTTAGGCTGGATTTATAACCGATTATTTACAAATATTAATATAAAGATAAATTAATAAATTTAAATAATTTGTTGCAAATGTGAACACAAATAAATTTCTTTCTTAATATATCTATTCAATTACTTCAATATTCATATATCATTTTAATGGGGGTTTTCCCATTAATTCCAAGTATGATATTAATACCAGTGCCATCTGGTGCAAGTTATTCAAAATACGGTTTTGCCACTATTTTTTTTAAAATGTAATATCAAGCTTTTAAAAGATTAAAATGTGGTAATATTTATTATAAATATTATATGCAACATTGGGTAGAAGAAAATTTGGCAATTCTTTGAAAACATTTTTTTTTTCTTTATCAGGTAGTGTGTGTGAATGAAGACTAAGTGGAAAAAATAGCCTAGAACACTGAACAGATTGAATAAATAGAAAGTGGACTGAGAACAATGAATGGATTAGAATGAACAGATAAGCAGGTGTGAAGCACTGGGAGCACTGAATATTTGAAAAAGAACGCGAGAGCTGCCAACCGAATTCCTTGCTCTTGACAGCGAAAGGAAATGGTTTGAAACAGTTCAGAGTAGCAAAAAACATGTTTCCGGGGAAGCACTGAATAGGGTGCTTTCCCTCTTTTTAACTGATAAGAACTGATTGTTCCTTTCATTCTCATCCCTAATTCCAACAACTAAGCTTCCGTAACTACAGTTCGTGCTAACTCTGTAGATTTACAAAAATTTTATGACATTGAATTTTAAACATTTCTTTCCACTCTTATTGTGTTTAATTGGTGCTGTATGAGTGTTAAATAATGGTCCATAGGCAACAGACATTCTGATCCACAATCAAAGTATAAGAACCACTTCTGGGATGGTACATTCTCCAAATGACATTAAAAAACATAGCAATTCAGTAAAATTAAAAAAAAATAGTAATCTCATCATTTCATATAAGATAAAGTTTCACAACACTGTCGAATATGAACTCATTTTCTAAGTCACTGTTTTCCCACATGACTGCTGTAGTCTTTAACAAATAATATTCTGTAGAGAATAGAAATATAATAGTTTATTTAAATCCAACTAATAGTATAGAAGTCCAAGTGGAATATTGACAATGACAAAATTTGTATCCAGTATCTCAATTGTTTAATGTCACACTTAGAATTGACATAAAAAGCTATTGGCGATGGACTCATAATTTTGAACTTCAATTAAGTGACAATAACAACATCTGAGAAAGCATCTCCCTCTCCAAACTTCCACATCATGCCAGAAGAACTAGGGACCTCATCCAGATTAACATTTATCAGCCCCACTACATGGCAGGTCTCTAGTGGCATCAGGACTTGACGGAAACAATGCTGGCCATTTTGTCTTCTTGAATTACAAGTTAATAGAACAGTTCCAAACTCACTTCCCTCTGGCAGCTAAACTGCAATTCCACCAATCAAATTACAGTATCTTTTAATTTCAAAGATTTTCCACATTGGTGATAGTGCAAAACATTAGAAAATAATACATATTATATTATTCGCAAGTAATCATTGCTAAAAACATAAATGAAGAATGTTCAGTCATCATGATAGTATGCTATTAGTACTTCTTTGAAATATATACGTAATGAGAGCGAGTTGCAAGACAGAAAGAAAAGGGGGACGTAGGCAAAATAAAACTCTGTGGTCTCTGTATCTGAATGAGTTATTTCTTTCTTTCTTTTTTTGTGAAATCGAAATTTTTTTTTCACTAATATAATCTTTATTCAATTAATGAACAAGAAAGAACATTGATTACATAAGGCCAAATTTCAGAGTATTTATTATACTTGAAAAATAATTACAAGCAAACTTTGGTGACAACATTACAAGCTACTAAGGACAATGTCAGCTGAATATTCAAATTAAGTTTATTTGATCTCAGAAACAGATCTTACAAAAAGAAGACTAGAAAACATAAAATTAACGTCAAACATAACTGCAAAAAAAAAAGCACACAAATGAGTAAAAAGGCACATGTTTGGCACATATGTAAAAAGAGTTAACATTCAGGTAGTCAATACACAGTTAAGCATCTTTTACAGAAGCCTTTAAAACTAACAATACAATGCAGAGGAACTTAACAGCATTTCATATAGTTTATTTGATGAACTATCTTTATTTTCCCTCATAATAAAAAAAAAACTAGACGCACACAAAAATAATAAATATTTGGTAATGTTCAAATAGATCATTACAATATCTATACAACTAAACTGATAATAATTTTAAAAAAAATATAGAAAATGAATCCAAAATTATTAATAAATTTTGAAAATTTACTCACTAACAGTTAATATTACATAGCTGCAATAATGCTTCATGTGGATTAGAAAAAACAATGCACATAATTTATTGCAATGTAAGACAATTTTCAAACAAATAAACATTTGAAAATTTGGTATCCATACAAAATATATATTTTACAATAGACTACCTTCACAAATTGACCTTATTTTCAAATAGAGTCTCAACAAATATCACATTATATTTGATGCTAGACATGCCTATCTTTATATTGACCTTCTCAAAAAGTTGCATGCTGACCACTTGGATTGTGACACACAGTATTAGTTTGCCAACAATACAACCTCCGAAAGTGTTCACTGGCAAATACTTTTTTTCAAAAGAAAACCCCCCCGGGGGGGGGGGGAACTTTAACCCTTATATAAATTTTTTATTAAAATTTTTCACCATGTTTTTAGAATGTCTCATTTCAATTAGACTTAATATTCTACCATAGGTTGAAGACTTTTTCAAAATGTGTTTTAATTTTATATGCATTTCACAATTACTGAAAATAGGAAACAGTTTGAAAAATTGAGAGTGAAATAATTTAAAATTATTCAAATCAATACTAAAATCACCATGAATTAGCATATGAAGCATTTGACAATAGAAATTTGCTATATATAAACATTCTAGTAAATTGAGAATGGCAACTACAATTAATGAGTGGGGGGGGTCTACATAGTTTTCCAATATGAATTCGAGACCTAACACAGACAGTAAAAAAGCCCTCCCTTTTTCTCTCTCATGAAAAGGATGATTTAATGATGGTGAAAAAAATCAAAAAAATTAGTTTTTAAGCATGATTTAATTGTCTCCCTTTGATTACATAAATTATCTTAATCTATATAAGTTTATTCTAATCACTTGGATTTGGTCAACTTATGAAGATTCTACGATAAATATATATTCTTGATCAAAATTATCTAACTTAATATGAAATATTAAAAATTATACATTAAGGTGAAATAAATAGGCAATGGCAAATAAATTTGTAAAGAAAAAAAACTTATATCTAATAAATCAGCTCACGAAGATTTTTAAAAATAAATTATCAACTTATTACGCACATGAAACTGTGCGTTTATTATTAAAATAGTTTAATTGGAAATAATTGAATAAAATAGCAATTATTATTCAAAAACATTATTTCAAAATCCATATACAACATACTTTCATTTCATTAATTAAAGTTTATTTTTTTATAAAATAGCAATCCATTCAATGTGAATGATTTTCAATGCACACAAATAATAATAAATAATGCCTTTTAATAAATATTTTCACACTAGTTAAAAAAAAAAAAACTGTAAAAATTGCAGTTACTTTTTGAATGTTGAAAATTTTTAGAGAAAATAGTAACCACAGAAAAAGAATTTTGTTGTACATCAAAAACTAATCTTAAATAAAAGTGAATGAAGGAAAAAAAGACTTACATATAGGAAACAGCTAAATTGAAGAAATCAAAAAGCTCTCACATTTTCATCAATTAACTTTTTTAAAACTAAACAATATATAATTAAAATAGTCATTGTATTAAAAAGTAGCCTTTTTCAAACAGATATTCATTTAAAGGAATTTACAAATATGTTGCATTAAAATTAATTTCACTTGGAACAAAGATTTACAATTATTACAAGAAAATGTCAAAACTAAGTTTTAAAAAATATGAAAAAAATTTCAACAATGCAATGTCACAAAGAATTTGACATTAAATATACAGACATTCATCCCTTTTACATAATTAGATTCCTTTATGTTAATTCTATTTTACAAGCATAGATTAGGTACATTCAGATTACTAACTTTTAAATTATTATCATTAGCATTTGTATCCACATTAATAGAACAATTTTCACATGGAATTAATTATCAAAGTTTTTTAACATACAACTTTTCCTAAACTTTGGTGATTTATTGTAAAGCCAATATCTGCTCTCCAGTTACATAACTTGGGTATTGCAATAAGGATATATATCTTTACAAACATACAAATGTAAGTTTGTAGTTCTATACCTGCACAATAGATTGAAAATCAGCAAGGATACCATTTAGTACAGCTAAATAAAACTGATACATTTAATAATTAACCTGTTACATCACAAAGTAATTGAATGTCATTTCAACAAATGATTTTTTTTAAAAAAAGAAAAAAAAAGTTAAAAACTGATAGAATAGGAGTCTAATTACAGAAAAAAAGCTACAAAATTACTTTTCACAATAAAGAAAGAATTATCATTAATATGCAATACATCTGATATTTTGGGGCATTTACATATGAAATGAATTTTCTAGCACACCAATAATAAATAGCAAATTAATAATAAAGTATTAAAAAAATATACATCATTCATTTGTAACAAGTGATCAAATCCATTATCCCAAAATATGAATAATTTAAAATACTCTCATTATTTTTCTTACAAATAAGTATTGCTCTATAACAGTTTTTAAAAAATTAACTTTGATTACAATTGAAATCAATATTTTACATAAAAAAATTCTAAAATGTTAAATTTAACAAATTAAATAAAGTGCTATTGAATTTAAAAAAATTACTTTTGTAATCACTCAAATATTTCTCAAACAAAAAGCAAAGTTTCAAAATCCAAGCATTTTACCCCTCAATGATATAAAGAGAATTGGATCTTTTTAATTTAAAAATTATTCAGAAACTAGAAACAGTGTAATCATTTTTAAAGAGATTGATTACATATTTATCAATTAAGTTAAAAATATGTAATTGATTGATCCTTTTGACAGAATAAGAAAAAGATAACTAAAAAATATATAAGCTATACCTAATATATTTTTTGATAATCCTCCCCAAAACTTTTCCTGATGCTTACAAATCTCTGAAACAAAATTGAAGGATTTGAAACAAGTTTTGAGCTTTTATATATTATCATGAAAATGTTTTAAGGCCTCAAGTCAGCAAACAAATTTAAGATAGAAAAAACTGCAAGTTTACTAAGTATTGAGCATAATATACACAGTAATTTTAAATATATATGTTACATAAAAATATGCATACATACTGTAGTACTGATTAATATATTCATTATGATATTAATAATATAAATTTTAAAGTATTTCTAAATAGATAAATATAGCATCCATCTAATTTTAAGAGGTTATGGAACAGCTTAGAAATAAAATCAAATTTAGGATTTTGAAGTATGCATGTCAAATAAACATTTCATAATTTAAGTATCTTACGATAAAATTTAATATATTTTTACTGAAATAAATGTTTTAATCATTTTAATGCATCAATTATGTACTGAAAAATATGTGAATATTTGAAACGTATTAATAAGATTGAAAAATTTAAAAATATTGTTATATACATACATATATATATATAAACATTTCTGAAACAAAAATGACAATGCTTTTTATATGAAATTATTTATAAATCTGAAAGAATTGTCACTTCATTTTATTAAACAGAAAGAGAGGGACAATATGTATATTTTAAAACTCCTTAACTATGTACAATATCAAATCATCTTTCTTTTGATACAAAGATTACATTCGATGTATGCAGGACATTCAAAACAAAGAATCCTCTATAAAAACTGAAGTAAAACAGAAACATTTAAAAAATCAGTGACTCAACAATTATACATAAATAACAGTCAAAATGTGTATTACTCCTTTTCTTCATTTGTATTAAAAATATACTTTGGTGTGTTTGATACAGATCACTTCATTACCTCACATTTGTACACAAATATGGATTTATATCCCAGATTTTCATGAATATAAAGATTCCTACAATAATTTACAATTACACTTTTTTTTTTCTTTATCAATCCTGTTATTGAAAAATGTATGCACATTTAATCATTTTTTTTCTCAAAATTTAAATATTTGCATACAATCCTTTTAGGGAACTGAAAATTTTAGCAACATAAATTATCAGTTTAAATAAATACTTTTAATTGATTAACAATCAAAAAGAATTTTTTTTAATTTTAAGAGGTGGGAGTTAGGTACATACAAGTTTAAAATAATGATATAAAAAAACTTTAAATTGCAGAACTAATAATTAATATGATCACAATGCTTTAATGGGTTTTTTCACAAGGTGTAGAGCATGAAACAAATATCCACTGTTTTTAACCCATTCAACAAGTTTAAACATGGTACACCTTACAACATAAATATATATATATAAAGTTGAGATTATACAGCACACAAGAGAAATTGAATTTTAAACTATATATTAATTTCATCAGGACAACATTTTGAATAGCTTGTGCAATTTACTGTGTTCCTCAAAAAGACTGCGGACCATGATGACTTGTACAGTACCAACAGCAAGCATGACAGCAATAATCAATGTGGAGAAACTGTTTACACTGGTAAAATTGTGCTCTTGGAGATTGCGATCTCGAGATTCAATTGCCTTCATTTGATCCTGGTGATGCTTGATTACATCTAAATTATCTCGTACTTTGCCTAATGATAGCTGAAAATATTTTAATTTAATATATATAACTGCATAATAAGGGAAATAATAATAATAATATTTTGATGCTACAATAACATTGACAATGCAAGGTAAAAAGATCAAATTGAGCATCAAACCAATCTGTCATTAATTCCTGACCCATGAACACAAAATTACTTTATTTTAGAAGTTAATATTAAATAATAAACTCATAATTATCAGTTTAAATTCATTAACACTACTACAATTGTAAATATAATAATTAAATAACTAAACAATAGAAATGATATAGTGTCAACTATTTTAAGAAAGTAGTTTAAGTTTATCAAAAAGTGAAAATAACTACAATGAGAATATTTATAAAAATATATTTTAAAAAATTAGTCTAATAATGAACATGTTTTATGCGATTTCAAAACACTATTCATTTCTGTAATTTACGGCAAAAACCCACTTAACACACCATGCATAACAGGAATAATCTATCTGCAATATTGGCGAAATAATCTTACAAGAATTCTGAAATAAAGCACCACCAAAATACAACACTTTTCACAATTCAGTTTTTCTATTTCCTTATTATTTAAGGTTTTACAAATGTTTTACCCGAATTATAATTTTCATTTATAAAGCTTTTATATTGACTCAATTCCTTTTTAACTAGATCATCAAAATTTATTTTCAAATTAATAATTAATTTTCACTATTGTTTATAAGTTAAAAGATGTATCAGATTATTTTGATAAAGCGACATATAGAACAGCGACATATAGTTCTGCCAAAAAAAGCACACTAAATAAATATAATTACTTTGATCTGATCCATTGTGTCATTATAAAGCAACTCTGGAGAGAAATCATAATCATCCCATTTATCATCATAATCATCAGAATCAGAATCAACAAAGACTTCAAAATAAACTGTTTTCGTTGAAAAATGACTGTGGCGATTGTCAAAGCAAAATTTATAATCCCCACCTTCTTTCACCTCATACCTAAAAACAAATGGAAAAGGTTACCACAAAATGAAAACATGAAAATGTTAATAAAGGCCATATGAAAAATAATATAGACATTTAATGATGATACAGTGTTAATTTTTAAAATAAGTTTTATATTGATTATATATGAATATCATCTACATAGTGTGCAATATATAGAATTAAATTTATAGATTAATAAAAAAAATTGATTTAATTATTGAAATAACTATCTTATAAAAGGATCATTCTTGGCAGTTTGTGTTTCTGGAATTACAAACTTAATGCAACTTTCTCTTTGAAACTAAAACAATTCACACTTACATTTTTAGAGACAATATTTCCACAGCAGCCAAAAATTATTTTCAAAATATCATGCTACAGAAGAAAAAACTGCATCTTTCAAAACTTTTTAGTAAAATCATCCCCAACCCATTTTGTCAGTCATTCAATTATATTTGAAATATACTGAATTACTATTTTAAATGCCAAGAACCTAAAGTGCTTCTAAGAAATAACTTCTACACATCAATATTTGGACATACAATTTTAAAATTGATACCTTTTTATGTAATATCAAAAATAGTCCATACCAGTTTTTTTTTTTTTCAAAATAAAAAAAAAAAAAAACATTTTTTTAAAATTGATTTTAAGAACAATATTAAAAAGGAGGCTTTTCTGTTACAATCATGTCATATGGTAAACTTTCTTGAAACAATGCATCACTAGTTAGATCAGTTTCTTTCCTGCAGACAATTGCACAGCCCTGATGGATGGATAACACAGTGTTTTCAAGCAAAACAATCAAAATTTATGATTGGCCATAGTGACATGAAGTCAAAAAGATTACAGGTGTTAGTACATAACATGGTGTGTAAGACCATGCATTTATTTCGTTAATGCCAAATGATTCATTTACTTATGGGGCGGAGAATTTATATACATAGGATTTTGTAAATAACAAACATTGGATATGTACGTTTTTAGGTTTACATCAGTCTTTCAGTATTGTTGATCCGTACACTCAATGCCATACACAATTTGTTGAATGCTTGCGAGGTAATGCAAAATGGTAGAATCAACACCCTAGAGGCACTGCCTATCAACATTTGGATTCTTACCTAATTCACATGAATGTTAATGAAGAAACATTCTCTGCTAGGTTTCATTTTAAAATGTATTATTTTTTACAATTAAATCACTAGAAAAAAATTTCCCCCTTTTTTACGTATTTGTTATTTCAGATGCAATAAATATACCTTTTTTGTTGTTTACCTTTTTAGCAAGAGATAAAACAAAAAGTTGAAAGTTATATGAAAGCCTAGCATCACGAAATGAAACAAGCCAAAATATACATTTTGGCGTTGAAAATGCGTAGCATGTTTAAAATGGAAAAGTATCAATAAAACTTAAGTGCACAACGATTTTTAAGACAATATAAATTTCTCAACACATGCACTCTGCCTTTTTTAGAATAAGAATAAATTCTGCAATAAATACATATATATTTATATTATATATATATATTTTTTTTTTTCATTTTGAGTATGTGATATACATCTTGAAGCTTAAAGAAAATTCAGTCTTACTACTCACATATTTGAATCTTCATTTCTTTGAATTTTGTAAGTAATTTTTATATTTTGATTTGTTGATAATTTTTAAAATTACAGATTTTATTTTTGTAAATTTTATCGTTGAAAATTTTTTGCATTTTTTAATCATTGAACTCTTTTGTAATTTAGATTTCCCAATTCAGCCTACCAGGAATTATAGATTTTATTTTTGTAGATTTTATCGCTGAATTTGTTTGCATCTTTTAATCATGAACTCTTTTGCAATTTGGATTTCCTAATTCAGCCTATCAAGTCACAAAGGGGGAAGGTTGGTACCATTAAACTAGTTTAACCCCGCTTAATCGGTCCTCAGCCTGATATTGCTTTTTGACTTGCTAGGTTCCATATTTTCATTTATTTCTCTTTCATTATTACATTTCTTTCTGGATTTTTGTCTTTTTAAATATTTTAAATTATTCTTTCATAAATTTTCAGTATATATGTGTGTGTGTGTGTGTATACATATATATATAAAATAAAAAAGTTGGGTTAATTGAAAATAAACATACACAAATGACAGCATTACCTGTGATTTCCATCAGATTGTTTAAAGTCTGATATCAGTTCTTTACCAGAAGGAGAAAGCAATTGAAAATTGATATCTAATTCTTGATTAATGTTTACATCTTTAAAATTGGCATCAATAACCTAAATAATAATACAAAAATCTTATAATTTATGCATGATAAAAGAAATAAAGATTATGGATTTATTTAACTAATATTCAATAACACATGCTTAAATCAGTTTTAAAACATTCAAGTTAATTTTTTTAAAAAATCAGTATCCTTTTTGTAAAGATTATTACTTCACATAGAAAAAATAAAAATATTTCATTTATATGTAAAAAGTAATATTTATTTCAATGAGAAATAATGCTAACAGTGACATCTTTGTTTACATAGTTGTGCAGTCTACCTTTTACATTGCAATGGCTAGATAGATAAATATTTGTATAAAATAGGACAAATGTACATCAAATCAAAATCCAAGAGTTTGTGTGCAAGAACGATGTATAGTGAAAAGATTTCAATACATATAATCATGGAATATGCAAAGAATCTATGGGTATTGATCGTATGCTCCTCAAAGTTATTTTTTCAAATATAAATTAAATTTTGACTTCTTAAAAATTTAAGTTTTAAGTGACCAATGTTACACATTTTGTCTTTACTGTGCAAGATTCTGGTACATATTACATCAGTCTGCACTGCTTCTAGCTGTCGATCTTTGTGCAATTTTTTGAAGGAATTTACTAGTTTACCCCAGTATTTTTTCTTTGAGACAATTATCCATTCCTTCTTAGTAGTAGAATTACAACTCTGTTTATAATTAATAATGCTATCTGATTGAGTTTCTTATTATAAAACAATACTTTTAATTAAGAACTCAAAATTTTTACAGCAGTATCAGTGAATTTGATAACCCTATTCAAAATATCCATACTTAAGTATTCCTCAGATCCCAAAATTAAATACCTGTGAAATATTCTTGTAAATTCTAGAACTTGGTTTGATTTTATTAACGCCACACTAGAAGCAACACAAGGACTATTGGCGATGGAGCTTGTACTTTTGAACCTTAATCAAGTGACAAGGACTGATCAAGGCACCTGAACTGGTACCCCAACCCATCTCCTAACAACTTCCACACCAAGCCAATGGAAAGACTTTGGGCTCCGACAGATTTAAATTCTAAAACTACATAGTTTGTATTTTACTCCTTCTCCTCTTTTGTAACCAGCAGCATCCAGTGAAGATAATGATATGATAAATACTATCTAATACATTAACCTGGATTCCATTCTACACCTTGTTTTATGTCCACTTTTCATCTATCTTTAATCTTTTCAATAATTTTCTTTCGTATTTTTAAAAACTTTATCTTGATAATGTTGGAGCGATTTTTTGTATACTTTATGACCTAGTTCTCAAACAATACATGCAACATTACAATTCTTGTACCATCTGAAAGACCCAAGTTATTTTAAGAACATAGAATTCATTTTGAGAGTGTAAATTAATGAATAAATTCTTGCAAAATTTTGGGTTATTTAAATCGTTCCATCTAAAAATATATCAATCAACATGATATTCATACAGTATGTAGAATGAATGTTTGGTACTCTTTTACGCTCAGCTTTAGTATCGCCCACCTAAATTTTTCGCCAAATAATACCGTCAAGTTTGGCGATAAATGATAATTTGTATCCAACCTATACTACTTCTCATTGGATGGCACTCTAAGCAATACCTAAATTTTAAGAAATAGTTTTTTAAGCGAATTAAAGAAAATGAATTAAATTTCCAAAATAACAAAGTTCTATAATTGTTTCAAAGAAAATATACAATACTATCATTAAAAGATCAGGTTCACTATACCTTGCGAATTGTTTTCTATATGATAAGTAAAATATTTTATAAATATATATATATAAATATTTTTGAAAATAGCACCTATATGAAAATATATCTGAAAAATCATGTCTATATTCAACTTAAAGGGAAAAAATAATTTTTTGACTAAGAAATTCTTTCACAGTTCTGTAAAATTATTAAAATATCATTGTGAGATACACACACAAAAATTCTCAAGTGGTACAAGTAATTTTTAAGACATAAATGTCACAAAAAGATAGAATCTTAAACTCGGCATTATATTTTCACCCTCATATCCTAATACTATTAAAAATATCCTCAATTTGTAATATGTATTTTTATTTTTTGAAAATGGAATTACATTGGAAGCATGGATGGAAACCATTTTTTAAAACATGATACTTGGCACCAAATTCGGCAGGTGGGCAATACTAAAGCTGCTCCCTCTTTACTTCTGTGTGCACCTCCATTGTGGGTATTTATACTGGTACAGACATAAGAATACCAGCCTAGCACTCACAACAACAGTAGCCCTGGATTCCTTTCGCTTAAGTGACAGCCAAACCAGCTGACTGCATCCTGGACCTCTTCAGAGGTACTTCTTCATTATCCTGTTTTTCTTCAACTATCTGGATGTTTCTGCAGTTAATGATACAAGTTGTATCCATATGTAAATATTTATAAATCTTTTTCTTTTACTTCCATGACACATAAATAATTATTTGAAGTTATCCTGGATTTTTGCAACTTTCTGATCCAAGTTAAATGAAGGTGGTATATGCATGTAATTGCCCCTTCACATATATACTTAATATATATGTATGTATATATCTGCACACAAATTTATCATTGCAGATCGAAAATTTAAAGAAAAAAAAGAGTGACAACAATGCATTAAGACGAAAATTTATATAGAAGAATATATTATATGTAAGTAACACACAAAATAGAGCGGTATATAATTCAATAAAATTCTATAAAATAATATAACAGCAATATCATGGTTTTGAAAATTTTCCACAAACCTGATATTCTAATTCTAGCGTTTGTTGAGCTTTAGCTTTTTGATAAAAGCACTCTGTAGCTCCAGGACTGATGTTAATAGTTAATTCATTTTCCGGACCGTCGTAAGGAAATCTTTGTTCACTTACACACAACACAAATAACCACAAATAACAACAAAAATGAAACGGTTTTAAAAACATTTTCAATGTCATATGATAAATCAAATAGCCTTTAAAAAAAATTAAGAGTCAATTTCTTTTCTTTCAAGTGATGTAAGAGTATCATACGAAGACATAGATAAGGATATTTTGTGCCGACTACAGCACCTATATCGCCTAATCGGGAACACAAAGCTTTTTGAAATAGAATAAAGCATGTAAACATCAAGTTTAGTTGTAAGGGAAGTTAAATTGAAAGTAAAGGTAAGGTATAAAACCTTTTGAAAGGGATGGAGATAAATAGGAATAAAGCAGAATAGACAGGTAATACTGATACATAGATAGCAACAATTAAGTCTACAAAAAACAGATACTCCTTGTTCGTGGGTTCCGCGGTAGCCTAACGATCCTGATCGCGAACTCCAGACCGGCGGTTTTCATCAAGTTGGGGGTTCGAGTCCTGATGCCACTACATACCCACCGTGTAGCCGGGGCTGATGCATATTAAATTTGTCGAGACCTTAAGTCCTTCATTGGCGTGGTGTGAAAGTTAGGAGAGGGGATCCTTAGTTGGCATAGTGTGGAAATTAAAAGAGAGAGCACCAGCTCAGTTGTCGTTCTTGTCACTTGACTGAGGCTCGAATTTTCAAAAGTGCGACGTTAATAAAACCAACTAATGTCCATGGGTTACCACATCTAATTTATTTATGAATAATTGGCTACTATCTAAATAATTACGCTAAGTAAGAAACGAAAATAATTGAGTTACTCTTTATATTCTTCGTCTGAAGGTAAATGTGAGTGAATGAATGTGAAGAAATTGGAGCAAGCGCCAGATGTGAATATGCTGTGCCAAACAAGATGTAGCTGTCTTTGACAAGAAGGAGGGTCGAAAATAGAGAAGGATCCATGGGTAAACGAGGGGTGCACCACCAGTGTTTGCCGAAGACAGTAAAACCCATAGAAAAGCAAAAGATCACTAGGGTGCCTTGGGGTCATGATGCCCGTACTTACCTGAAGAAGGCAAGTCCCTGAGATTCCCTAATATAATCCCCAGAGGAAGGGTTCCCGGTTAAACCCAGACGCTGGGTACCCATTTTAGTCGTCTCTTACGACATGCATGAGCTACAGTGGGAGTATTCAGTCATACCCGGTCACCACACGGGTCTCTTCGTCTGAAGGAGGAGCTCGGTAAACAAAGGGAGCAATTCGATGCTTTACTTGTGGCCACGGTAGCCTAGTGGTCATGGTTTCGGATTCGTGGCCGGCAGCTTTCGTTCGGTCGCGGGATCGATCCTTCACTGCCAAAGATCTGCAATGTAGCCGGGGCTGATGCATGTTAAATCTGTCGGGGTTTAAGTCCTCCCGTGGTGTGATGTGGAAGTTAGGAGAGGGTTGCCAGCTCTGGTATCGTCCTCGTCACTTGACCGTGGTTCAAAATTACGAGATCTGTCGCCAATAGCCTTCGTGTTGCTTCTAGTGAGACGTTAATAAAAATTAAAAATAAAACTCGAAAGCTTTCGAGTGTCGGTGAAATACTTATGTTTCGCCTCAATGTTATTGAAAATGCACTGAATGGAATTATTCAAACGGTCATTAACCCAATTCCTTCCCTACTATTGGAGATAGCAAAGGTGATTAAGTTGGTGGACCCCTCCCCTCCCAAGGGGAAGAGTCAGGCGCAGAGCAATAGTTTCTGGCTCGCAATTGCAGGATAACACAGATGTAAAGCATCAGGGTGGTAACAATGTTAGCGTCGACATTCTGGATCTCGAGAGAGTTCAAATGAACTTCACTTTAAAAAAGAGCCTTTTGCCCTTCTTCCTCAATTCTAAGGCAAATTGAAGGTAATTCATTTCTATTGCAAGATATAAAGTCTCCTCCTTCTAATTTAAATTATCTGGATGCTTTCTAAAAGGGATGGTTGAAAGCTCGGATAAATAATGGGCGCTCTTCCCTTTTCTCACTGCCTCAGGTGTAAAATCTTCATGCTGAAAGACGAAAAGTCTCTGAAATGTGTCATCCGTAGACTATAATCGAACATTGGCACAGGGAATCATTACGCACCTTCCGCATAGAATCAGCAGATATCGATATGACGTACATTATTTTCGAAGCTTATATAGCAGGTTTTTTTAAAAACTAAATATAAACTTGAATCATCCAACTATGCATAATGTCAAAATTGAATACAAGAACGAAAATTCCTTGCGTCCTAAAATTAATGAGATTAGAGACTTTGTCCATGAGCAGAATCTGGACGTTTCTTGGTTCCAAAAATTAGATTCCAAACGGGTATTGAACTCGTCTCGATTGCTCGTCTTTACAAAGACGATTGAATCAATAGCAACCATCTTGTTACACGTGGAGGCACGGAAATGTGTTGCAAAACTAATTTAATCCAAAGCAGAGTCTCTCTTCTCTAATAGGGAAGATATATGAATGCAACTACTATTGAAATTCGAATGAACGACTGACTCTCAGCCCAAGGATAGTTTTTTCGTGTGTCTGAAAAAAGTAGAGGTCGACACAAATTCCCCGCCAAGGATTTCAAAAATATTCTGGATCCAGGCAATAATGTTATATATATATATATATATATATACAGTGGCTCAAACAATTGAGGATACACCTTACTTTCACTTGATAAATCCAACTTTTAATGAAAATAACACATTAACTAGAATAGAAGACGTATTTTTACTTTTACACAGAATAAAAGGGTTAATTTACAGTAAAAATAACGAAAATCAACAAAAAAATATCTAAAATTAAAAGTTTCACAAATATTTGAAGTAAACATAGGCAGATCTTTACCTAAAAAAAATAAGGATACACCAATGAAATTTTTTCGATATATTACATGCATAGACAGTATCAGTATTTTGTTGCATGTTCTTTGGCTTTTATAATGTCCTCCAAACGTCTTGGTACCGATTCGACCAATTTTTTAGTGGTATCTGGAGATATTTTATCCCATTCTTCTTGTAACACTTGCTTTAAATGAGCTTTGTTTCTAATCTGGTGTTTTTGGACCGCTGTTTCTAGTGTGGCCCACAAATTTTCTATGACATTGATATCAGGGGACTGTGGCGGTGTGTGCAATTGCTGTTTACAATGAAAAAGACACCACATTTTGACATTACGTGCCGTGTGTTTGGGGTCGTTGTCGTGCTGAAGTATAAAATTTCCATCTAAACCCAATTTTTGTGCACTTTCTTTAAGATTGTTGCGGAGTATGTCTATATAAAGCTTATGATCCATTATACCATCTATAAAAACGAAATTTCCTACCCCATTTGCAGCCATACAACCCCAAACCATGACTGAGCCACCACCATGTTTATCTGTAGGATGTAAATTTTTTGGATCCAAAGCGGTGTTCGGCTTTCTCCAAACGGTGTGACGACCATCGCTTCCAAAAATGTTGAATTTTCTTTCATCACTAAATATAACTTTCTTCCAAAAGTTTTCTGTCTTCAACTGATGAGTTTTTGCAAACTCCAAACGCTTTTTCTGATTTTGTAAGCTTATGAAAGGTTTCTTTCTAGCTACTCGACTGCTATATCCAGCATGTCTAATCACATTTCTCACAGTTTCAGCACTTACACTTCTGCAGATTATTCGAGAAGTTTCTGCAGCTAGTTTGACTGCACTCAGTTTAGGATTAATCTTGATTTCTTTTAAAATTTTCCTTTTAGCTACATCACTCAGAATACTTTTCCTTCCTCTTCCACTCTTATTTTGAATTAATCCATCGCGTTTAAATTTCCCAATGATTTTCTGGACACATGAGTGACTTCTACCGACAATTTCAGCTATTTCACGATAAGATTTTCCCTTCTTAAATAACCTTAATATAAATTTTCTTACACCAATACTAGTCTCTTTCCGAGGAGCCATTTTCCATTTAAAATTACAGCTTTATATTCTCATAACCAACTTCAAAAGACAGAAATAACAGTTGAAAATGTTTAGGATAAAATTTCCCAAACTTAGATTATTAGTAGCAAGCAAAAAGAAATCAAGTGGTAGTTAAACAAAAATTTCATTTGTGTATCCTCAATTTTTTGAGGTAAAAATCTGCTTATGTTTATTTGAAATGCCTCTAAAAAGTTTTATTTTAGAATTTTGTCGTTGATTTTTCTTTATTTTTACTGTTAATTAAACCTTTTGTTATGTCTAAGAATAAAAATTCGTTTGCACTTCTGGTTAAGGTGTTATTTTGATTGAAAGTTGGATTTATCAAGTAAAAGTAAGATGTATCCTCAATTGTTTGTGCCACTGTATATATATAACAGCTAGCAATCTAAATCCACTCATACTAAGTAGAACAACGCTAGATCAAATTACTTTGCCCAGAACTTTGTAGTACCCTTTTCAGTATGAGAGGCATGCGTGTGATTGCTCCACAAAGGACCACACCCATCCCTTAAAGGTAGATCTGAAGGTAACATTAATGAATTTGATGTTTTCAAATTTATGCCTTCCAGTCTTAAATTAGCTGGGAATGGATCTTCTACCGATCATTCTAAATTTAAATTTAGACTCGACTCTTATTAAAACTACCCACAAATTGGGATAATTTTAATTTTATTCTGAAGAATAAAAAATTAACTTCCGATAAAATAGTCTGCAATGATGAAATCGGGTAGACAACTTCTAGGCTTATCAGATGTTTTCATTGGCTGTTACTGCCTCCTCAAAACCAAGTTCAAAGAAATCAAAGATAAAATTGGGCAGCGAAATCCAGTACGAAAACTTTGGAAGAAATGGAAAGGCTCTAGTGAGACTAATCACCTCTTCGTATTCTCCTACATGTGATAGATTGAGATATCAAAAAAAACACTCGAAGATCCATCGGGATGAGGAAATAGCAGCTTTAAACACAAAAAACAATTCTCTTCGGCGTAAAATCAAATTTCCTTAGAAGGCTAACTCATTTTATATTTCCTCTGGTGGTCACAGCTTGCAGAATTCTGATCAAACCCTCAGAAAAGGCCGAAGTGATCGTGACAACTTAGTAAACCAATTCTCTCTAATCACGACATTGAAAATTCAAAGTTTTCTACGCGCAAAGATATAGAAGTTGAACGATTCCTGTTTGAACTGGTCGTAGAAAAATCGATGGCCCAGCGAAGCTGCAGAGTGGACGGTGACTAGGATAGTGGTTCGATCAACAACGCTCTCTCTTCCACCAATTTTTGCCAGATTGGACTTGGTGGAGGAAAACCCCTACCATAACTTATTTGCTTTTTTTAAAACACATTGGCCTTTTATACTGCATTTGAAGTTTTACCTTTTTACCTCTTTCATCATGCGTTAATTTCATGTTTTTAAAATAATGAATTCTAATTGATTTTAACAAATGTTTGGCGCAGCATAGTCTACTTTGGCTCTTGCGCCATAAGACCCCATAGTCACTCACTCACTCACATTGCTACATTGAACCAGGTGAAGCAACTGGAATTTTAGAATATATTAATAAAATTAATTTAAATAAAGCTCCTGCTTCAGATCAAATTAGTAATAGCATGAAAAAAAGTCTCTCCTTTTAATTTATCATTTTCTTAACGTTTTTGATAAATTAACAATTAAGAAATACCATTATCCGAATACATGATTTGCCGCCGTGGTTATTTCAATTCTGGAAACAGGATCGGATCTCAAAATCTATCAAAAATTACCGTCACATTTCTTTGCTTTCTTTCTTAAGTAAAATATTTAAATTTAATATTCTTTGACGTTTCGGTAAGAAGAACGCAGTCTCCCACTTACCGCAAAAGTTAAGCATTATCGTCTGCGGACACGGAAACAGGAAGGGGACGCTCTGCATTCTGTTGCATGGTGGCTGTTTTTTCCCTTTCAAAATTCAATTCTAAATTTCTCTCCTTTTATAGATTCCCACAAAAAAAAATTTTCCTTACATACTGGTTTTTATTATCAGGAAGATATAAATGTTACCCGAATGATCATGGTCACGGCGTAGCGATCGGTGTTGATTTAATCGAGTCGTGAATTCGAAGCCTTCACAGCTAAAGACCCACCGTATAGCGGAGCTGATGCACTTTAAATCTTTTCAAGATCCAATGTTCTCTTGTTGGCGAGGAAGCGTGGAGAAGGCTCAGGTTTCGTCCTCGCCACACTTGACTGAGGCTCAAAACTGAGTTGTCCATCGCCAATAGTCATTGTGCTACTTTAGTGGGTAATCACTGTCACATAATCACATGGACACAATGAATCTTTCTCACCTAGCCAAAATTGTATACACGCATCAAATAGATTTTGTTTAAAAAAAAATATTTCTTATTTTAGAGTAGTCGGATCGAATAAAACTCTAAGACGTCGCTTAATTCTTTTGCATGATGTTTTTTCATACAGATTCCTCCTTTCATGGGCATTCATCTAATTCGAGAGCTCCATTCCCTCAAGTTCCCTGACCCCCACCTCGAGCTCGTCCAAACGAGTTTCCACGGACAAGGTGGAGGTATGACGGTGGAAATACTAGCGGCTCTCCGAGAACAAATGCGATCACCCGCGTAGATCTTTTCGTACTCTGTCTAGTAGCTACGAATTTCTGATTAGTAAGATAGCCCCCCCCTCATAGATTTTTTTCTTTTTAATTCTCTTTTCTCTCTTTTTAATAATCAAGAAACTCTCTAATTAAGTTTTAAATTTCAATATTGATGAGGAAGGGGTATCCCCTTTTAAAGAAGGAAATCCTTAAAATTTCACACCTTCTATCAGCGTAATTTATCACCGAATTGCATGCCTTGTTGATAAAAATGAAAAAAAAAATTCAATTTGTCGAGTCTAGTAAATGTACAAGAAACTATTATGTTCTCTTACTGAGAGAGAGTAACAAATAGACAACAGAACTATTTCAATAGTCAATTGAGAATTGATTAAAATTTTAACATTAAATTTTCTATAAGTATTAAGTTAATATATTAATATGATTGTAATATTCATAAAAAACATGAGATTTGCTTAGAAAATTTAAATGTCGGTGTTATTGTTTTCCTTTATAAATATTAAAGAAACTAAATTAATGAGCGTCGAATTGAAAACACATTGTAAACTGAAAATAGAAGAGCATCATATTTTTACAAATTCAATTACAATATTATTATTATTTTAATCTTTAAAAAGCTTAAAATCTTATTTACTTTTTTCAATTGAAATTAAACATTTGGTATTTAAAAAATTATTGTTATGGAAAAATTGACATGTAGATTAATAACCGTGTAAGAATAATATAAAAAAAAATGTGATTTTACAACGTTTTTATATATTTCACTTAATGGGTGTCTGTCTGTGTGTGTATCAGTGTGTCATCAAATTTTCGGTCGTTGATTTAACCAAATTCCCTTTCAAATTCATTCAAATTCTTTCAAGAGCTCTTAAACTTTGGAAAACGTTCTTACTCGCCTAACAATGCAATATCTAGACATTTGCGACAAGTTTTAACTAATATTTCAACAGTTTTTTTAATAATGCAGTTTAGCCCAATCACTTGGCACGATTTCAAAAATTGCCAAACTTGGCGATTTTTTAACTGAACGTTAAGTCCGTGAAGCTGACCAAGGTAGCCACATTTGACAAAATACAGCCAAATAATTCCTGTCGCCAAGGGTGTTGGGCTAAACTACATTCCAACCATTTAATTTACCGGATGAATTAATTAATTGTAGTTAGTTTTAACGTTTTTATGTATTTCACTTGGTGTGTGTCTGTCTGTGTGTGTATCAGTGTGTGATCAAATTTTCGATCGTTAATTTAACCAAATTCCCTTCAAGCTAGAGCTCTGAAACTTTCTTACTCGTCTAACAATGCAATATCTAAACATTTGCGACAAGTTTTAACTAATATTTCAATAATTTTTTAATAAACTTTCCCACCATATAAAAACGTGGGTTTTTATCTCAAAATATTTTTGTTGATTTATATTTATTGTTAAATTTTTTTACGTAATAAATATTATGTTCAGCTTAATTTGAATACGGATAAATTTTCCATTTTGAAAAGGAAAAACTCTACATTTTTACATTTTTGAATTTTAAAAACACATTATAGTAAAAAGTATGGTCTTATAGTTATCCTTACTCATGATGTGATACAGATCCTTTCTTTCTGTTTTAAATGTAACTTGTGATTGCATTCTTTTGGGTAGTATCAAATTGCAAAAACCTTAAAATGAATGATAAGTAGTTTAAACATGATTACTAATTTGAGAAAGACAGAGGAAGAAAATAAGCCAAATTTTTGAAATATATACTCGTAATTGTGAATTTCTTGTTTCACGTATTTCCGAGGGAAAAATAAAAGTAAATGCAACATAAATATAATTTTTTACGGAAAAGATGAATAAGAATTATTGTAAACTGACAAAAATGAGAATTCATTACATTTACGTCCTAAATGAAAATAATTATTCTGAGAACAGATCAAATGGTTTTCTTTGTGTTACAAACTGTCTTCTTGATTACTTTAATACTATTTGACAATGAATTTATTCTTCGGGTATTCATCTAAAATGTTCTGTCATAGAACAATTTTCATTCAATCTCAAACTAGTCTAAAATTTAATTTCAGTTTAACTAAACTAATTCAAGTAATAGAGTTTGAGAGGTTTTCAATAAGATGATTCAGAGGGATAAGTAAAATAATAAAATATTCATTCCAACCAGTGGCGTAACGTGGAGTTCTGTCCCACACTCGGTGTGATAAATTTATAAATTTGCCGCCCCTTACTACATTTGCTGCCCCTTTTGAAACAAAATAATATTATATTAATAATATCACGGAGACATTGCGCACACGTAAAATTAAGCTACTTATTGCTTAAGAGTTAAAACAAATAAACAACATTCAACGTGGGTAAAACCGAAAAGCCATTGAAAAGTTGTAAAATAAACAAAATAATTATATATTTACTTTATCACTTCAACATATTCGAGAAACCATATTTAACAAAAATAAATTTGACTTAACAATAACTAAGAAATTTCGGTAAACGTGAAACTATTTGTCAAAGTAAGAAATAAACAATAACAGCACAGCAACGCTCTTTTAAATAATAAAGAATGTTGAAGACGGTAACGGTAACGGCTAAAATTACGAGGTTCCTATTTAATGAATTAAATTTACCCTCTTATCATAATTTATTAAGAAGGAAATATCATTATTAATTAACTTTTACTTAATTTGAAAGAGCTATCAAAGTTAGGATCAAGGCAACAAGAGCCTGGGCTTTCGACAGTGAGGAACTGCCGAAACAAACTAGGAAAGTAAAGTTACGAAGAATGTTGAAAAAATTAAATGTTATCTATCCACCGTCACGTCCATGAATTGTTCAAGAACAATAAGACTAAAATAAAAACGGATACACTAATTACATTTGTTGCGTGGCAACAACAGCCATGACCGTTTCGAAATCCAAGAAGTGAAATTTATTTTCTTATTTTGAATAAAATATTTGACAAGATTTTATTTAACTTCACATAAATGTAAGTACATTTGCTTAGGTCAAATCTTACTTTTCTATTTTGTACCACTTCCACTTGTCCAATTGCTTTGAAATTCTGCTTAAGTATCTATGACAATATTAATGCTGCAAACAGGATAAGCCAGCTCAAACACTCGCTGCCACCTTCCACATATGGGCCTTTTTAGGTCATGGCCCCCTCTTGCCCTTTTAAGCTATGCCACTAGTTCCAACTGCAACCATTTAAAATAATATACATATTATCATTAAATGATAACTCTAGCATGTTTTTACAATCCCCCCCCCTTGATATTGATTGAACTTTGTCTTAATATTTGACTTTTGGTCTTAATATTGATTGAACTCAGCAGATTGCTACAAAATTGTTGAAATAACTACATATATTTTTTAAGGGTACCAGGGTATCCACGGAGAATACTGGAAATTTAAATCTAAGACCCCTTGTTTTTTTTATATAACTATATATATTTGCAAATTATTAGTAGAGCTTAGATTTGTGTGTGTGTGTGTCTAATTATGATATTTCAATCTCTCTATCGAACGACAAAAGTAGTCTTTTCGTCAAAAATATTTTTTTCCTCTCTCTCATTTGAATATGGACATGTTTTATGAAATATATTTGCATTTCGGTGCTTCTTTTCAAAAATAATATTCTATAAATATACAAAATATTTTTCTCGTCGTATAGAAAACTATACACAAAATATAGTGAACCTTTTTTTTTTTTTTTTTGGTGATATTATTGTAAACCTTCTTTGAAAAAAGGATAGAACTTCATAACTTTGGAAATTTAATTTTTTTCCCTTTTTCATTTATAAAATTATTTCTTAAAAATTAGGTATTATTTAGAGAAAAATATTTTAGTTTCACTGTATTCATAAGTAACTTATTTAGAAATATAAAAAATATGGAACCATATTGTGTAATAGTTTTCTTTAGAATGATACCTAAATACAAATATTATATTTCGCAAAATGTGTCCATATTCAAATGAGAGTGAAAAAAAATCTTTATGAATGAAAAAATTACTCTTATAGTTCGATAGAGAGATTGAAATATCGTAATTAGACACACACACAAAAATCTAAGCTCTACTAACAATTTGCAAAGATGTATATCACAAAAACAAGGAGTCGTAGATTTAATGTCCCAGAATTCCACGGATGTCCTGGTATCCTTAATTAGTCTTCCTAAAATATTCTTATACGATTTTGAATAATGATTAGATAAAAGAAAGGATTCATTTGGATTAAGAATCAGAACAGTTTTTAAATTAAGCACAGGATCAATAGAAGATTTAAATATTGTTAAGGAACACACACAGAGAGAGTATATATTCGTAATTTTTATCGCAATGCAATAAAATGAAGCAGTGAACAAAAAGTAAAATTAATTAAATAGTAAATAAAATAAGGTCCAAAAATAAAAGTTAATAAACTTGATAAAAAAAATTTAATTAAAAACCTTTTGGAAAGGACGAATTGTTGTTTCAAGTTTTATAAAGATTTCAACATTCTACAGGATTGTCTGTGAACACTTTCTCCTACTTTTACATACACACACGCAAAACAGTCGAATTATAGCTTTATTAAATCAGTATTTTCAAGTTAAATTGAGATCTGGAGAGTATTAGAGAGAAATTCAAACATGAAATAAATGCAGTGGATAAGAAAATACGAGATGTGGCTATTAGATAACGAGACTGACGATGCTACAAAAGAAGTACGCATGCGCCAAACACCATCGTCGGACATCTTTGTAATGTGAAGCCTTCTCTTTCGAATGCAGTGCCACTCGTTTCTGTAAGCAAATCCATGTACCCATAGACATCATTCGTCTTAGAGTTAGTTATTTGTTTCGACGGGAAAATGATAAGTGCTAATTGAACTGTTGTGAAATTTCGAAAGAAATTTGAAAAAAATCGCTATTGAACCTCATAATTTATTGAAAGAAGTGTATGGCAATGAATATTTAACGCATGCCCGTGTTTTTGAGGGGTCTAAGCGTTTTCGAGATGACCGAGAAGACGTTGACGAGGATTCACGCCTGGGTAGCCCTCCCACGTCAGAAATGGATGACAATATCGAAAAAACAGTAATTTGGTTCGATATGACCGTCGATTAAGTGTTCGTGCTATTGTTGAGACTGTAGGAATTGACAAAGAATCCGTACAGTAAAATTTTTTCACCAAAACAAAGTTCCCGCTCATTCCACATTGTCTGTCAAGAGGTTTATAGCCAAGTACAACATCCCAATGTTAGACCTTCCACCTTATTCGCAGGATCTTGAGCCATGCGACTTCAATTTTTTTAGGGGGAAATATACATTAAAAGGAACAAGATTTGAGTCCGTTGATGCCGTGAAAGAGAAGCGCACGCGTCCTGAAAGAGATGATAGAAGAAGGCTTTCCAGCACTGTTCCGAACAATGGAAGATTCTGTAGCGACTCCCTTCTACGGCTGCACCAGAGGTTAAAATGCCTTACTAATTAGCCCGATTAAGACTAACGCTTACAAATCACAACTAGTGATATTCCGGAGCTGGGGCACGTGTCGATGAGACCCGCCACCCAACAAGAGACAGGATGATTCAAAAATGGAAGCTGTCCCATCCCAAACTCAATTCAACAGGGAGAGGTTGCATATCAATTGCAGAAATGGTTGGGGGGAAAAGCAAACTTCTGTACAAAATACCAATGTTTATCACCGTTCCGTATCATCTCGCAGCGATGATACTGGAGGGGAAATGTGTAGCGACTCCCTTCTACGGCAGCGCCAGAGGTTAAAATGCCTTACTAACTAGCCCGATCCGACGTCTTTTTAGCCTGGTTGGTTAGTTCATCACAAAATGCGATCAACTTCTCTTCGGACCACTGGTCCAGGGTTCGAATCAACGCTGCCGCTTCGCGAATGCCGCAATTCTCATGCAGCGCTGTAGGGACAGAGAAGGTTTGTATATTGAAGGTAATAATAAGTAATTATTTATGGCATCAAAATAAAATATTTTTACAACGTCAGTCTCGTTATTTAAAAGCCACGTCTCGTATATCCTCAATACCATACTATGGAGGTTAATTTTTTGTAACTTTTCTCACCAAAAATTGTTATAAGCTACTAAGAGTTTTGAATCAATTTAAAATAGTGTATATAAGAATTGTTAAACGATGTATGAATTTGGTAAAAAGGTATTGTTAAAAAAATAAAATTAGATCAAGGTAGTTTGAAATATTTTTCGATCAAACAACAATTGGATTATTTAAAAATGATATCAATGCAACAAAGCACGATTCACACGAGAAGGAAAATAAATAATCTCATTATAGGCCAATCTGAAATATATTCTAAGAGGGAAGTTTGATGAAAGAAAAATTAATCAAGTTGTAATAAAATAATTGAGTCATGTTTTCACGTCGTTTATTTTAATCAGAATTTCGTGATTTTTAAATGTTTGACATCCCTTTTTACACCAAAATGGCATTATAAGTCTAAATAAAATGCTACTAAAACCTAGCTTATAGTTCAAATTTTATTGAAACCTGTCATCTTTTTCTTAACTACTTATTATTAACCTTTACTAAATTAGATGGCAAACGAGCACCAGCGAGTTTGCCCTTTCTGCTCAGTATTTATAAAAAGTTTAAAAGAACAATTAGAAAATTATTTAAAATTAAATAGGCTATTATGATTAAGTTATTAGGTTGGGGGAGGTAAACGGCAGGACTGTTTGCAGCAATTGCTGCAACTATTCCTGCTTCCTCTTAGGGAAAGAGAGAAGTGCCATTTTGTTCGTTTATAGAGATCAATGTCAATGAAGATTTCAAGTTATTGTTGGGTGGTATTATGGAGGTTTAAGTGGCTGAAGCCATTTGGTGGTTTTGTATGCAGTTTTACTTATTATTTATATCCGTGAATATGGTTTGAGCTTTGGTCAGGGGATTTGCAGGATTTTCTATGGATATGAATATACTTCTCAAAAGCTTGGTGATAAAATTATCCAAGATTTCAATTTGCTAGTCATTGTGTATTGCGGAATTTCTGACTTACCATGGAGCGTTTGTCGTGATTCTAAATATTTTGTTTTGTAATGTTTGTATGTGTTTCAGGTGGGTCGGGGCTGCAGCTCCCCAATCAGGGGAGGCATAGGTAATAACTGGGGTTAAAATCTGCTTATAGAGTAGGACTTTATTTTTGAGTGAAAGTGGTGAGTGTCTGCCAATAAGAGAAATACAGAGGTGGATCGAATTCCAGAATTTATCTTTTAAGTGTTTCATGTGTTTGGAATAAGTCAATTTTTGATCGATGAGCAGACCCAGATATTTAACCACCAATACCCAGCTGATTTCTTCGTCGAAGAGGTGTAGGTGGAGTTTTGTCTTCCTTTGTGAAAGAGTATTGCTTGTGATCGACATTTAGAGCTATTCTCCAGTGTGTAAGCCATTTCTCCAGGGTGATAGATAGTGTTGCATTTTTTTAGTGTGAGTTTGAAGTTGTAGCCTCAGGCTAACACCACGGAATCGTCTGCAAAGAGGCAAGTGCTAGTACTGGCGTGGTGTGGGAAGTCATGCGTGTAAAAATTGTACAAATGGAGCGAGAGGACCCCGCCTTTGGGTTGCCCGCATGAATTCGGCCCAGGGTGGAGTGAGATTCATTTATTCTGACACTAAATGACTTATTTTTTTAAAATTTATAAATTATTTTAATAACGTAGTTTGGAAATTTTAGTTTTATTAATTTGTAAATAAGTCCGTCCTGCTACATTTTGTCAGAGGCTCTTCTTACATCTAAGAAGAACCTAAAACGTCATCCAATGGTATGACGTTTTAGGACAAACCCTTCGTTGATAATATTGGTAACTCTGATGAGTTGATGCGTTGTGGAGTGTCCCTCCCTGAAACTGCATTGCTCCGGGGGGATACAGTTTGTGATTGAAAAGTGATTTTTAATTCTGTTTAATAGAATTCTTTCGAATACCTTAGCAGTGTTGCAGAGCAGACTAATTGGTCTGTAACTCTGCGGGAATTTATGGTTTCGATTTGATTTGGGGAGCATTGTCACATTTGCCAACTTCCAGCAAATGGGAAAGTGATTATAAATAAGACATTTATTGAATATTTTTGCAAGGTGAGTTACTGCGTTAAAGGGGGGGGGAGTTTAAGAGTGCACAGTTGGGAATAGAGTCTGGCCCAGAGGCTTTTTTATTTGGTAGTTTTTTAATTATGTTCATGATTTCCTTTGGGCTGATAAAAGGTGGTGGAGGTCTAGATTTTGATTGTTAAAAAAACTTTTTTACAGTTTTTCAACTAATTCAATTGTGGCATCTTCATATGGTTCTACATTTTCAGTGAAGGTGACATCTAGTAAATTTTTAAAGACCTCAGCCTTTTCTTCATCTGTATAACTTATTCAATGCGGACCATGTAGTGGAGGAATTTCGATGGGGTTTTTCGACTATTTTTCTCTGCATATTGTATAGGGCGTTGTCTTAGGGGTTCAGTTTATTTATTAGATTTTTCCAGATATTATTTTTGTGGTTATTTATTTGGTTTTTAACTTGCCTTTGAAGGGTATTAATTTCTCGCTTGAAAGTTGGATCCTGGTAGACTGAAATCTGGACCGAAATCTATTTTTAGTTTTAATAACTTCTCTAATATCCTGAGGGTATTTAAGATGGGGAGTATTAATAGTTTTGGTGACACTTGCTGCAGTGATCTCCTGTGTGATAATGCTATTAAATTTAAGGATTGCATCGCCAATTTCATTTGCATTGATTGTTGGGTTTTCATTAATATTATGGAAAATATCGTCTTGAAACTTGATCCAATTAGTTGATTTCATAGTTCTGAGTAGTGAAGGGAAGGTATTATTAAAAATTAGATTATTAATTATTGGGTTATGGTCAATGCTGATCAATATCAAAGTTCATTTACTGATTCGATATTGTCGAGTGCTATATTTTTAGCAAACGCTATATCGAGGACTGAATTTATTGGGTTATTAGTAGCAAAATGAGTAGGAGCAATGGGTGCCATTATTTCTATGGAAATGTTTATTGCCCAGTTGTAAAGAATTTTTCCATTTCTGTTGGACGGTCCCACGTTCCAACAAGGGTATTTTGCATTAAAGTATCCAAAGAGAATGGCTTTGTTGTTGTTTAAGAAAAATGTGTCTAGCTCCATGATATTAATGGCACCATGTGGAGGTCGGTAGATGCTGGCTATGGTTATAATACAATTGTCATTTAAGCACAAATTGATGGCCGAATTTTCAAGTGTATTGGAATTTATGTCTATTGGATAATGTTTGAGTGAATTTTTTACAAAGATGTCGGTGCCCCCTCCCCTGTGCTTTAGTCTATCATTCCTATGGCATATGTAATTAACAATTTTAATGCTTTCAGAAGGTCTGAGGTGAGTTTCCTGGATCCTGATAATATCGAGATCATGCTCAGCAATCGAATTTTAAGCTCATAGAGTTTTCCCATAACTCCGTTAGCGTTCCAGCTAAAAATTCTCAGACTTCTTTGGCTGTTGTTTATTTTACCCATTATTGTTTACTAGAATTTGGTTTTGAAGCATTTTGAACATATTGCCCATCTGTTCCATAGTTTGCGATATCTGGAGCAAAATGATAGATTGATTTGAGGGATTTTGGTTGGCTGTGTTTGAGTATTTGGTAGAATTATTTTGGTTTGCTTGAATTTTTTTCCTTTCCTCCCAAACGTTTTCGACAGGTTTGGGCGTACAATTTTTAGGATTGTTTGGTCTTCCTGAGTAATTAGCTCGGTGAAGCCCTTGTCAAAGAGCACATTTCGGAGGAGTTTATAATGATTTTTTGGACTCGTTGGTTAGATGTTTCCCCCCACATTTGAGGCATTTCGGCTCTCTGTTACAGCACCTGCTGTGATAATAAAATTGCTGGCATCTGTAACATTGCAGTGGCATGGTATTTTTTTAGTGCTTCAATTTTTACCTTGAAATAGCCGATACTTTCAATGTTATATATTTCCTGATTCATGTGATTTTTATTTAATACAACTAAAAAGAGGGGCATATTAGCGTACGTCTGTTTTTTAGTACACTTATGTGTTCTGGGTTTGGTCCCTGTCTTTAAATTTCTTCCAGTATTTCTGTCTGGTCGTAGTCTATTGGCAATCCTCTGATTATTATTTTCATTTGTTTTTGGTTCCGCATCTCAAAGCTGTGGGAATCAAGTTTTTTTTGACAGATATAACATTTTAAATTTTTCTGTGGGCATCTATTGCATCTGGGAACACTTTCAATTTTCCATTCGAGACATAATTCTTCCTCTGACAATTGTACTAATTTCGTCCATGAGGTCCGGCGTGTTTAGGGCTTTATTAATAATTACTGGAGGGATTCTTTTTTGCTTTATTACCTCAGTTGTAGAATTAATTTCTTCTTCTATGTTTTCATTATTTACATCAGTTTCTATTTCCTTTTGATTTCCATTTAAGTCAGTTTGGGTGTGGGTTTCATTTAATTCATTTTGAGCTGGGGTTTCATCGACTTCTAATGCTTTGAATTCATCAGTCAATTCTATGGGTGGTTGGTTAATTACAGAGGTATTTATTTTACTTTTTCCCCCTGTGATTTTTGCGGGGAGTTTGGTACTCTTTTGATTTTATTTATTTTAATGGTGGTGTTATGGGTTTCAGCAGTGGCTGATATTTTGCTTTCTAATGCTGCTAGTGTTTCCTTTAACATTTGTAATTCAGCATCTTTATGGTTTAAGCGTTGCTGGAGCTCTCGATAACTTATTTCATTTAACTTTTTGGAGCATTTGAGGGCAAGTTTTAAGATCAAAGCTTTTTTTTTTCCTTTTAAATAATCTGTATTAATGAAGTTATAATCACTTATATCCGATATTAAATTTTCAAGTTTTTCGCTTAAGTTTAAATATTCATCACATTATATATGGCATTATTTACTTCACAGACATCGAACTCTTTAATGCGAGTCAAAATAGCACTTACTTCTTTTTCCTAGGAGTTCATTTCATCATTCGAGTAATCGGTATCCATTTGTAATCCAAAAAGTGGTCCAGGTTTGGTATTCCAAGAGAAAAAATTTTTTCTACACCTGCAAGCAGGTAGAAACACAAGTAGAGAAAACTCTTTGTTATTAATTTAAATTTAACATTATCCACAAAATAATGATGTAGAAGGCAGGAATAATGACTAGCACATTCGCTATCACATAGTAAATTCACTGGTATATCCACAGAAAGGCGATGGAGATAGATTCAAAACAGGCGAGCGACCGTAGCCACCGTCGTAGAAGGAGGAATGCCGCTGCTGAACGTCAGCTCGCTGCCGGGAAAAAGTATTATTAACCTTTGATTCAACGATGTTTCAGTGTAATCGTGATTTCGAATCCAGGGTCCACTAAAGAGCCGAAATATAGAGGGATTGTACACACTTTAAATCTGAAAGGATGCTAAGTCCTTAATATTAACACAAGGTTCCTATTTTATTTTTTTAAAAATTAACCCTCTCATCATAATTAATATTTAGAAATTTGTAATTAGAGATTGTTCCATAATTTGTTAAATTTTAGCCATAACACCATAGCTCCTATTGATTAATAACTCAAAAAGGCATGCCACTTTCCCGTTATAAATCCTTTCTGAATTAAAATTAAAACTTCATCTACTTTTTTAATTCACATATTTAATTTTTAAACTTTAATCTAATCTTTTTTACAACCCCTTTTTCCAAATTGCAATTTAAACAAAGCGTAGTTCTGGGAAGGAATGTGAAAATTCAGCTCATTCATACTTTGCAAGATGTGGAGAATAAGAGCCTGAATTTCATGGGCTCCAGAAAAAATTCGTCAACTTTATTCTGATTTTTACTCAGAGCTCATTCAAATGTGCCTCTAGAAGTCTTTTCCAACATGCCAACGTGTTCCATCGTCGTTGAACACCCGTCCTCATCGTGTATCATTCGGACCTACCCATCACCATTGGAGGGCCAACCGGTACATAAACGAACTGCTATGCCTGCAGATACCGGGAAGTGTGCCCGACCAACATCTTTCCTGTTTACTGAGAGGAAAGTGTGTCCTCGTCTTTGTGCGGAGCGTGGACCGGCGTAAAATTTTTGGAAACCTGATACAGTCCTTTTCTATTTCTTGTTATAATCCTCATCAAGGGAGTTATTTCTTCTTTTATGAAAGAAGTTTATTTTTAATAAGTAATACATGACTTCTGTTTTTTTTAAAGATATCTATGGAAGGAAATTAAAAGCTCATTTTTTAAAATTTATTTTGGGATTCATAGCCAAATTTAATTTTATGACATAACCATCCGAGATCTGCTCGTTGCGTGTATATCTATTGTAGTTTTGTGAAATATCAATTGTAGATATTAAAATGTTTATTAAAGTCAATTAATGAATATAATAATATGAATTACCTAATTCAAAAAATTATCCCAAAGTGTGTTGGTAGAAATCAATTATTTTGATTGAGAATTTGCTTGTCTATAATTTAATTTTAATATAATTTTCAAATCAACATTGACATGTGTGTAGTTAATTTTTAATAGTCTTAATTTTAAATTCCTAATATGTTTTGTTTAACATAACATATTAGCAATTTAAAAAAATTAAGACTACAAAGAGACACATAAAGAAATGAAAATTTTATAATATATATGAAGACTTAAAGTTGCATCATGTTTACAATTTTGCAAAACATGCTTAATTTCCATTAAATACTGTTGACTAGGCGATGAAAAGTAATTCAAATATTATTGCATACAATATTAGGTATTAGAATTATCTTATCATTCTTGATATGTTTATTTTCTAATTGTTGTAACTAAGGTGACCAATTTTTTTACAATGAAAAGGAGGACGAAAGAATTTAAGAAAAGAGTACAGTGTAAATAAATCAAACATTTCATTAATTGAAACAAAAATACATTAATTATGCATACATTCCTTTTAATTTCTTAATTAAAGGAGTATTTTTCCATTGAATAAATATTTATTGTATCATTTTCTATAATGTATTAGAAATTTTGGAGCAAAAAATATCCTATTTATTGAATTTTACAGTAAGTGTTGCAGCTAGAGTATCAACATTCAATCTTCATTTTTCACTTGTTCAAAAATCATTATTAATGGAGGAAAATCTTTCAACTGCAGCATTAGTTCCAGGGCAGCACAACGTAAATTCAACAAGAATAACTAAATTTTCATATGGAATGTTTTTATTTTTGAAATGGTTAAATATTTCCTCTAATCTTTTATGAATTTCAACATGTTGATTTTCTCATTGTTCTAATTTAACAGAATTGAAGTATGCATTCAGCCTTCTAATTTCTTCAAACAGACAGTTGTCATCGATTTTGATATCGGGTATTTCTTTCGATAAAAACTCAACACAATTTTCAACATCTGCCCAATTTACTTGTGATGAAATAAAAAAAACAGCATTGAAAAGTGTTATTTCTTGTAATATTTGTTTCAGACCATTCTTCGACTTATTGGAAACATGTTTGATAAAAATTCTGCACTTCTTTGGTGTGGTTTTCTTTTATGCCTGGATTTGAATCCTTTAAAATTGACATTTTTTTAAAATTATTATTAAAGAAATAAAATTTTCTTCAAATCGTTATTGAAGGACAAAATTGTTTTAAATAAGACTAGCTTCTGTAGCTGAAATAGATTCACCTTCAATCTTTTGAATCGTTTTGTGTAAAATAGATCTTTATATGCAAAATACATTAATATCTCCGATTGAATCCTTGTGAATACATTAATTGAATCCTTGTTTAAAATAGATCCTGATTTTGTACAAAATACATCATTATCTCCGATAATTCATAATTGAAAAAAAAAATGAATTTTTGGACATTTGTCTAAACTTAAAAAAAATGAATGAAGAGGCACAAATAATTGTAAAACGCGCTCTCTCTATAGCAGGTGTTAGAGTGAGCCATCTAACTTTTGAATATCCTAAAATTTATTTGTATTCTTCATTTGCATAACAGTTTGGCACAGTATCTCTGAATACCTAAGTTAACACATTAATTTTAAAATATTGAGAAGAGTACACTTTTCACAGAAGGACAGAACCTACAAAAGGAGGACAATTGATCACCTTAGTATAGCCTCAATATAAAGCCCTTTTATTTGTTTAATCTTTAAAGATTTAATTTGTGAACAATTATTAATTTTCAAGTTTGTACAGTATTTTGATTATATTTAGAATGTTTTACTTGCTTTCATGTATCTTCCTTATTTTTGTTCAATAATAAGTTTGAAATATTAAATTTTTTATACTTTTTTTTTAAAAAAAATTTAAATATTCAGGCAATGCTTCTTTCAAAAATATATTTAGAATAACATATATAAGATAATGATGTTGTAATAATTGTCTAGATTGAGTTGTTTATGTAATGATGTTATTTTAGGTACAATGTCAAGCATTGGTTTTGAAAAATACTACCAACCTTTGGAAACAGGTGACCACTGGGAACTGAAAAGGGAATTTTTAGAAACTTACAAAAATGATTATCCTATACATTGGTTGTTGTGAATAGTTCAAGCTTACTCCAATGTAGAATTGCTGCATTGTAGGTAATTGTTTGCAATAAACAATGCAAATTTATTTATTTATTATATTCATAAAATATAACTTGTTAAATCATTGATTTGAAAGTTTTTATTATTAATTGTTTAGATTTGTGATTCTCAAATTTTTAGTTCCCCTCTGTAATATTTCATTTTACATCCGATCCTGATTAAACATTTGGTTATAGTGAATCTAAATGGATCATATACAAGAGGGCAATCATGAGGAAAAATTTGGCATCTTTTAAAATAGGTAGTCATACCACCATTATATATTGTATAATGTCAAAAATTAGCAAAGTACTAAAACCAAACAAGTTCTAGCATTGATAAT
Source organism: Nephila pilipes (assembly GCA_019974015.1). NCBI lineage: Eukaryota > Metazoa > Arthropoda > Arachnida > Araneae > Nephilidae > Nephila > Nephila pilipes. Next base: position 109,931 of record BMAW01026952.1, on the reverse strand, counting down.
TGGCAAATTTAAGTTTATGTAATAAGATTTTAATATAAAATTATTTACTATGTAAATATATGTTTAATAAATGTATGTTAGAATTGTTGGTACTTTTCCATTTCTTTGGCGCAAGTGATAAAAAGTCGCCAAAAAGGATACAACCAACGCCAAATGGACTGTGTGTTGTTGCCAATAAAGTCTGCTTGGCAAGATTTGTGCCGTCAAAACAGAAAAGTACGAACTTATTTAATAATATATAAGAACGAAATATGGTAACGACTTTTGTACCGGTACATTCGTCATGATCGCAATCTGTAGCACTCTTACTCTCTTCAAACCAGTTATCCTTATTTTTCAGAACTGCTAAAATATTTCGAAACCACCATTATAGTTCTAATAAAAATGAGTCTAAAATTACATGCAACTGAAGGATTTTTAAGATCTGACTAGATAAAATCTTTCAGTTGCATAAATTATATGTTTTTATTATTTTTTTCAGTTTCTCAATTATTTCATGTGTTAATATCTGTATTTCATTATGGAGATCTTTTTTCTTAACCATTAAAGGACAAATGTTAGATGTGTGTACTTAAGTTACCAGGATGAATGTATTGGATATATATAGCACCCAACACATGAGTTTTAAATTGGATTCTCTCAAAATGTCCTTGGAAGAAAATGTTACAAGTACTCATTCACCATTCAATATACATTTAGAAGTTTGTTTTAAATATTGGTATTGATTTCATTCATTTGTAGTGTGATAATGTTTAAAAAATGAAGATAAAAAATATTTTTTCCAACAGCTACTAGAACTCAGATGCACAAGTAATATGATATTTTGCATTTCTACTACAAAATAGCAGTCTGAGACTATTTGGGGCTCTTGAATTCTGAACATTGCCAAGAAATAATATATCAACAACTTATATTGCATGATAAGGATTTTAATTAATTCATTTTCAACAGTGTTGCAATATAATTGAGAAAGTTCATTCATGTTTTGTTTTAAGTCATTGGTGGCCTGCAAAGGGTATATTTTTATTTTATTTATATATTTGTGTCAGAATTCTAAGAATTAATTTCCTGCAATATGAGAATATTTAAGATGTTATATGCAAATGATGTGTTAACTATACTATTAATTGACAAACCATTAGTATTGTGTAAATTATCATGGATGTATATATATATATATATATATATACATCAAGATGTAAGTGCTTTCCTTTTAAATTTTGTTTATCAGGCTGATGTTATCATTCATGAAAATAAAATACTAGTTTTATTTCAATTTGTCTCTTGGTAAGTATTTATTCTAATGACTGTCTATCTGCTAACACATATTAGGATTTTGCTCATTAAATATTATGGCTTCTAAAATTCTATAAAAAATACAAAAAGGCAATAATAAATTGTTTATTAAATATTCACTTTGGAGCAACTGAGGGGCTTTTGATGATGGATCTTGTAATTTTGAACCTTGGTCAAGTGAAAACACCTGAGATTATACCTCCCACTCCAAACTTCCACTCTACACTAATGGTAGGACTTGGAGCTTTGATATATTTAATGTGCATCAGCCTTGCTATAGGGCTGGTCTTTAGGTGACATCACAACTTGAATCCGTATCTCAATGGAAACGATGCTCATCACAAGTTCTTGATTATGTAAAAGTAGGCTGAGGCAGCTATTCAACTACAATCAAAGAAGCAAAATAAGAAAATAGTGTTTCATTTCTTGCTTTCCTTTATTAATGTTTATCACATCATTTGGTGACATTTTCTGTTTGGGCGAAAATGGTCACTGGATTTTACACGTGTCAAAATAATTATAAAAGCTACATGATGGTTTGAATTTTAATACATTTTTCAGGTTTGTAACATATAGTTACTAATTTAAGCAATAATAAATTACTATTATTAATTATTTCATATTTTAAGACTTATTTAATGTTTTGAAGTTATCGAATGGTTCGATATCATACTTTCAATTTAAATTAACATTTTGAAGATAACTGGGTAATATCAATAAAGATTTAATTAAAACATTTAAACTTATACTGGTAGTTGTCAAAATAATGGAAGGAGACGTGTTATGTTTGTGACCCAAGTATAATTGTATCTAAATTTTTTTTAGTGCAAACAATGTATATATCCTATCATTAACTACCTGTTTTGGAGCTGTGTGTTTTTTTTTTCCCTTTTTTGTATGCTGAAAATGTATATTCATGCACACTTTTCCGAGAAGATAAATTGTTGGAACATGTCTAGATAGATTATCTATAAATACAACTGCTACAAAATCAAAGCCTTCACAATATACACAGGAAAACAGTTCCATCCAAAGTGACTGCAGAATGCAATTGACATTTACAAGTTCCTGTGTCAGTGATTATCACAAAAATGAAAACTGTGCAAATAACATCTATGTTAGAATAGTTATTCAAGGCCAGTTCTGATTGTTGCAATTTATGAACTACATCTCACCATAGTCATTTACTCTGGTTGAACAACTAACATGAAAATAGTGCGATTAATCAATCATTCACATTGTTTTCCACTTCAGGACGTGTATGGTCATTCCAGTTCCAGGAATCCTTATATCTACAGAGAGATTCAAAACTATGAGTTTCATCACCAATGCCCCTCGTGTTGCTTCTGAGTACCACTTTACGGGGCCAATTTTTTTTTCAAGAAATGGTATATTAATATATTTTTGGGATTCAAATTGAATTAAGAAAAGGAATTCATGTATTTTATTAAATAAAATTTCATTCTCAAAACCCTTTTTTGGTTGAAAGTATGTTTTTATGCTTTTTATTCATATGCTATGTAAAAAAAATTTATTATTTATTCAATTTATTTTGCATTAAGCAAAATAAAGATTTATGAAATATCTTAATAAAGACATAAAATATCTTCATCCCCTTTTACCTTTATTGCTTAAAAACTGTTGAAATCCACATTAAGTATACTTTCCATGGCCTTAGAAAGGATTAATAAAACAATCAATCTAGTTCCCAGAATTCAATATTGTGGAACCATTTTAGTGGATGGAGTACAGTTGATTTTCTCTCTATGTTACCTTTCCTAATATTTCCATGAAGCTTACAAGCACTGATCAAAGTATATCAAGAGTTCTTAGATTCTCTCTCTCTCTTCCAAAATCTAGAGATAGCTATGTTGAAAGTTTATTTAAAAATTGTATTAAATTGTTCTTTTTTTTCAGAAAAATTTCTTAAATCTCCCAGAATATTATTTGTTTCCAGAGCAGCATTTTTGAATGTTTAACTGTGATATATAAATGCATATATTCTCAGTCTAAGGGAGTTCTCAGCCTTGCTGCTTGCAGTTTGTTAATGAACCTCATTATTCAGGTATCTATTTTGTTTTATGTTCAACCTGCTCTTGTATCTTCATGACAATATTTCTATGAGGAATGGTGTACTTATATAGGTTTAATATAAAATTTTAATCAATTCTTAGATTATTATAATTTTTTTCCTTCTAAGATTATTTTATTTGAAGCTTTCAGGTATTTCGAACAAAAAACTTGAAAGTTTCAGAAAAGATATTGCTATAAAATCTTAAAGTAGTATTAATGACAGCAAACTATCAAGTTAAAATAAAATTAGTTTAATAAAGTCAGGATTCAATTTAAATATACAAAAGAATTTTGAATATTGCAATGTTAGACAAGGTTCATAGGAAGTTTTTGAAAATGTTATTCTTGAAATTCTTAATTGAGTTTTGGAAGCAAGCTTCAAATTTAAAATATCTTGAACTGAAGAGAACTTGATGTATGATTTATCTTAATTTTTATAACCTTACTACTGTAAATCATTGTTCTCTGTAATGCTCCAAGTAGAACTAAAAAAAATAAGCATATATAGTAACATTTGACAAACTTAATTTATACTTTCATGATAACATATAAAACAGATTTTAAATTACTTTAAATGGACACCTTTATCATAATTAGTAGTAAATTGTTTTAGTTTGTTTGAGTTAATATCACTAGCTAGACAAAAGCTATTGACATCAGATTCTGCAATTTTGAGTCACACTCAAGGGTTGAAAACAATACGAGCTGGTACTCCTCCCTCTTCGTACATCAACACTATAACATGGGAAGTTTTCTCAGTCCAATTCCTAAAAAAAGTTCCTAACAAAATACCACTTTTGTTGAATAATTGGAACTTTTTTAGACACAGCAAAAAATCCTGTGGAGGATCATGTTTGTTTAATTAAATTGTAATTAATAATTCAGTATGTTCTAATTATATTTACAAAAATTGTTGCCTAACAATTCTTTATTGAATTTGGATGTTCAAATTTAGATTTACTTGTTAGAATTGGTTCTTTTCAATTATGTTTTAGCTTATTAGAATATTTCAATAGAACGCTATATTTTCATATAGGTACAAAGGGACATATGCACCCCTCCCTCCCAAGATTTTTTTTTTACCAAAATTGAAATATTTCAAGGTAATTATTTTGTTTTACTATAATAGATGTTTTATACTTTTTTTTACCCTCATGTTCAAATTTTTTTATTATCATGAAAAGAAAAAAAAAATCTATCTGAACCAATTACTGAGAAAAGAATAGAAAAGTCTTTGCTATCTTTGAAATAGTGCCCCTGGTTCAGTGTTTGTAAATGAAGAGGGGAGGGGTGCATTCTTAAAAAAAATGAATCTCCCAAAAATGCTAACTTTATTTATCATGGTATCTGAATTAGCTTTACTTTTTAAATTTGCATAACTTGAACTTAAATTTGCATAAAATTATATCAATCCTTGAACAGTTGTAAATAAGGAGAATTAAGATTGATACAGGATATTATTTACTTTTTACCAAGTGGTAATTCTAAACTTAAAAATTGCTTCTGTCCTGGCATTGATAATATGCACCCCTCAAAATGATTTTCTAGGTATGCCACTGGCTCTCACTTTGGACCAATCTCTTCATTTCACTTTGAAAGATAGTGCATAAAATACGAAAGTAATCATTATTAAAATTAACACTCAAATATATAGATTACAAATTATGAAAAAGTATTAAAATATAACTTTTTATATAGGCATGGCTTTATTTAACATCTCAAAAGATGTGTACAACTGAAAATAGTTTGTTCAAGTTAAACAATATGTTCTGAGCAGGTGTGTGTGTAAGAGAGAGAAACAGAACCCAATTTGCTTGAAAGAAACTGTGGTCTTTTCTTTTTTCTTTGTAGGAAAGTCAAATTTTTTTGATAGTTGGAAAATAAATTAGTATATCTGTAAAATAATTATCCATAATTTTGCTTTTTAGTTGTTATTTTAGTAAAATTTGAATAATCTTTTATCATTTTTCATTACTTTTTACCATTCATGGTCTTTGATCATTGTTTGATAGAGTTTTCAAAACTGGGAAACTTTTCTAGAAATAAAAGAATTAGAAAATGTTCAGGAATGACAGGATATATATATTTACTATGTTGTAGAAGAGCTGTTAGTCAAATTAATAGATGCAATATTTGATGAGGATGCTTCAATTTTGTTCCCAGCAGATTTGTAATATTGTTTTTTTCAGGGTTAATTTCCTGACTGGGCCAATTTAAAATGTGATGTGAAAACCTCTCTGGTACTCCTTGTTTACATAAATTGCTTGCTAGATCTGGATAATTCTTTTAGAATATGTTACTTTGAATTGTTTTTCATTGAGTGTGCTACAGGGTTTTTAAAAAGGTTCTTAATGTTGGGTATTTTCTTTTTGGAATTATTTGTCTTTCATTTTCTAAAATTTCTTCCACTTTTAGTGAAGAGAAATTGCTAGGTGTTTCAATCATAAAATTATGTCAATGATGGTTTTGTGTTTTATGGTGCAAAGTGTACCATGCGCAAAAATGTTTATGTACAAAGGGAATGTAAAAGTTTTAAATTTATTACTAAGAAATAATCAAATATATATATGGAGAAATGTTTTCTGCATATAAATTGATTCTATATATATATTATGATGTAAAATACAGTTATTAATGTTTGTTTACTTGGTTTCATGGAAGCATTGATTATAGTAACCAGCAATATAGAGAAAATAAGAGTTAACACAGTATCTGTGTTCTACTATTATGGCCTTCGAAAAATCAAGAAACGTTGGGATAAATGTATATTTCTGGATGCGGCCATGTAGAAAAGTCATAAGAGTAATAAAGAAAAGTTTAGTTTCTATCTTGATTTATTTTTTTAACAAAATTTATACCTCAAGATAACTGAAACTTTACGATACTGTAGGTTACTTCAATCTACAGCTTCTTGAAACCAAATGAATCAATATTAATAGCTATAATTTAAAACTTTATGTACATAAAGATCAATTAATATGCAGACTTAATTTTATCCATTTCTTGGTTATTTCTCAGTAATAATTAAAACTTTATAATACTCCTTCATAATTTGATTTGCTTTCATCTGTACAATTGTAAGTTTTACTCCCCCCCACTCTTTCCACATTCTTTTACTCTACTCACATTGAACAAATATAGCAATTACTACTTCTACTCACATCAATTTCTATTATTTTGAAATTTTAGTGTGTAAATAATTGTTCTAATTTATAAACTTTTTAAAAAAGCATTTGGTAAACCAACACCACATTTTCATAAATCTGGAACAAAATTTAAAAGTTTTTGAAATCGCTATCTTCGCAATCTCTGGTTGTCAATCTAAAATGAGATTTCCCGTGGGGGATATTATTATTCTTAATCCCAAATTTTCACTGTTGAATTAATTAAACTTAATGAGTTTTCTTAGTTCATTGACCCACTATAGCGAAATGGGCATGAGTTCATAGTTCTGCTGTTTCATGGGCACCACTAAAGACAATTCATGCAGGAAGTTGATGTATATTAAATCTGTTGAGGCTTCAAGTCTTCATGTTGGCATGAAAATTCTGAGGGTGGGTTGCCAGCTAAGGTATAGTCAGAATTATGACTTGGCCATGGTTCAGAATTATGAGGTCCATCGGCAATAGCCTTCATGTTACTTCTAAGTACGACATTAATATAATCACTCTATTCATGGCTCATAGTTGCTTAAAGTAGAGTTATTTTAGTGCAAAGTGATTTTTATACATAATTCATGTATTTAAGGATCAATTATATTTTCATTCATATTGCTTCTGAGGTAAAGGACATATATGATTTAGTAACAAATGATTTTATAATAATTATATTGAAATGACACAAATAGATAAGTAATAGTTAGTTATATGCTTCTTCCAATAGACTTAAACAAATTCCCATTATGTGTAACTTAAATGTTTCATTGTTGATGAGAGAGAAATTGTAATCAAATTTTACAATTCATTGCATTGAGAATCTAATCTTATGAAATTAAGACTTATGTGAAAATTGCTTTAGTATTGTATGCTTCATGTCACATTAACAAAATACTCATAGCTAATAAGTGTCGCTTAATTGTGAATTTTAAAAGTATATCATTTATATATTTATTTAACATATTGGCTATCGAAACTGATGTGGTATGTCTGTTAACACCCACCAAGATCCTATCTGCATTTTCATGCTTTTAAATAATTTTTTTACAATGACACATATTTGGAAATAAATTATCCATTTCAGTTTTATTTAGAGAATTTTTAGTCTATTTCTGTATGCTAAATGCTTGAACATTTCCTGCATTTCCAATGACAATACTCATGCTTGGTAATTTAGGTATGATTAATAACAAGTTATCAAATCTAATTGTCTAGTAAACTCAAGTTTCCCAACTACAAGTACTCTCATAGATGGCAGCAAACGTTTTAAAAATGTCATAAAATCCCTAAATTCAAATTTTCATGTTATTCTTCCTAGTAATTCTGAAAATATGCAAAGTCAAATTTTACATTCAGAAATTACTGTATTTTTAATGGGCTGTATACTTTACTATACTTTCAAAATGGTCCCATAATATCTCTGGGACTAATAATCAGATTTAAATGAAATTTAAAATAATTTGAGATAAAAACCAACGTTTTTATATGGTGGCAAAGTTTATTAAAACAAATTATTGAAATATTAGTTAAATTTTGCAGCGAATGTCTAAATATTGCATTGTTAGACGATTAAGAACGATTCCCAAAGTTTCAGAGCTCTAGCTTGATGGGAAGTTGGTTAAATTAACGATCGAAAATTTGATGACACACTGATACACACACAGACAGACACACACCAAGTGAAATACATTAAAACTAACTCAAATGAATTAATTCATCAAGTAAATTAAATGGTTGGGATGCAATTTAGCCCAACCACCCTTGGCGACAGGAATTATTTGGCGGTATTTTGCCAAATGTGGCTACCTTGGTCCGCTTCATGGACTGAACGTTCAGCCAAAAAAAAAAAAATCGCCAAGTTTGACAATTTTTGAAATTGTGCCAAGTGGTTGGGCTAAACTGCATTATTAAAAAAATATCAGTTAAAAATTGTTGCAAGTGTCTAAATTTTGCATTGTTAAGCGAGTAAGAACGATTCCCAAAGTTTCAGAGCTCTAGCTTGATGAGAAGTTGGTTAAATTAACAATCGAAAATTTGATAACACATACACACACCAAGTAAAATACATAAAAATGTTGTAAAATATCTCTAGGTGAAAATTTGAATTCCATAATAGCTACTGGAGATACAAGAAAGAAAGATATTTTTGTTAAACAAAAATGTTAAGTGACAAAAATATTTCTGTTATTAATTTTAAAAACTTGACTGCTTACCATATACAGCATGCATAATTCCTTATATATATTGCTTAAATAGTCTTTATTTTAGATGTAAAGAACGATAGGTTATTAATAGGGGAGGCATTGCAAAAAAAAAAAAAAATGGTATTCCATTAAGGATTTCAAAGATTTTTGTATGACTTATTAAACATGACAAAAGTTCATGATTTGTATTAAATATGTAATTATAGGGAATAAACAAAGGGTAAAGAGAAACAGTGCAATCATTTGAATAGTTTTTAAAATTTGATCATCAGTTCTGTGGAACAGTAACATCTATCACAGTGCATTGATCAATCGATGGGTATTTCTGGAATTTTCTTCTATGTAAATATCCCTACACAAGTGTACAAAAAGTCTGATTTTCCTGTGTACTTAAAGCAGTTGTCTTTTGAAAAATTAATGATATCTCTATGTACGCTGTTCAAATATATAATTTGACTCACTTCTTCAATGGACATCCTAGATCTTTGGCTTACTCTAATAGAACTAAGTCTTTTCCAACCTCTTCCAAATAGTGCAGTAACCAAGACACTCCTCACCATATTCTCATTTGTTTGGAATTTTCAAATACAACCTACTCTCCAGTCCATTAATGGGTTTTCTTAGAATGCATGTAATAACTATCATGAATTTCTGTTTAATCCTGGTGGTCTTTAGGCCCACAGGGACTTGTCTATTTCAGATAAGTACTGGCATTACTTATGAGTCACCATAGTGATATTTTTCTTTCTTTGCTGTCTTTGATAAACATGGTTAAAGCATCTATGGAATATCCCTGCAATCCTTCTCTATTTTTAATCCTCCTTGTCAACCAATTTTTATCTTTTTTCCATTTTTACAAATGTCTAGATCACAGTTATACCTTGTTTGGTGCATATGTCATTGAACTTCACCACCATATACTCACTGGTAGCTTGGGGAGTAGCAGCAACAACAAAAATTAAAAGGGATGGAGTACTTAGTTTTGGATCCAAAAACAAGATTGGTTTTTATTTAAAACTTATCTATACTATCTCTGTACTAAGCAATTTTATCAAGACTGTTGGAATAACTTACTATTGTTTCGAGATTTTTTAAAAAATTTTACTATATTTCTTTTATTATATTTAATATTTTATCTGGGCCGCAGTAGCCTAGTGTTCAAGGTCGTGGACTAGCGGCCGGCGGTTTTCGCTCAGTCGCGGGTTCGATCCTTGGCCGCCAAAGACCCGCCGTGTAGCCGGGGCTGATGCACGTTAAATCTGTTCGGGGCCCAAAGTCCTCCCGTTGGCATGGTGTGGATGTTAGGAGAGGGGGGTGCCAGCTCAGGTGTCCTCCTCGTCACTTGACCGTGGTAATTTTTTATTAATCATTTCCCATTAAAATATTTCTTGTTCTAAATTCAAGGTCTAGATAATGAAATGAAAGAACTCTTCTCAGTAGTACACCCATGTCTTTGCCTAAAACTATCTTTATGAAAAATTTTGGTGTTGTGTTACTTTCGGGCTATGATTGTATATAATTTATTGTTTTATTAGTATGCTTGTTGCTTTTTATCATAATTATACAGATTAAAAAATGTTTATAATTTTTGTTTGAATTATATTTGAAAAAGAATATCTAGTGATTTGTTTTATTCAAGCAGTTTAGTTTTGAATTAATTTTGTTTATAGTATCCTGAGCCAGTTATGTATGCAAGTGCAACAATGTTCATATAACCTAAAAGGCAATAAAAGATTTCAAGAAATGCAACAAAATTTGGAAAAAAATGAAAAAAAAATCTGAACTTCTAGCAACAAAAGGTAATAGATTTTTATAATGCATTAGTTTGCTCTATAAATTTGTTCATGTGATTTTTTTTTTCCCATCATGGTATTCAGTATTCTCAAAACTATTAGTCTTAAAGTAAATAGTTATTGGTACTTGCACATTATAACACAGTAAGGAAAGTCACAATCTGAAAGTGGCAGCTTGATTATATACCTTACAGTACATACTCCATTGCAATAGATGACATGAAAATAGACTCAAAAAAGTTGAAATTATTTTACAGAAGAAATGCATGGCTTTGTATTTTATTTAAATTATGAATCTTCTGATTAGACAATAAGTTAAAAAATATTTTAATTTTATGTACATATTTTTCAGACACTTTTTTATTCTTCATTTCTGTAATTTTTTTTGTCTATAACTCTTTCTTCAATGCTTTAAATATTAAAATGTTGATTGCTCTGCTTTGATTCAAATCTATTGCTTCCATTATTTATAACATTAATTATACCGCCTATATGTGTAAAATTTATTTTTCTGCAATGGATTTACTATGTAATGGATCAGCAAAAGATTTAAAGGAAGGAAGTAAATTGGTAAATTTCAGATTCTTGGGATTAATATATTGTTTTTTCTGGGACTTTATTTTAATAAGTAATTGTCCTATATCAAATTGTATAAAGTTGTGCAATCTACTTTCACTACTTAAAATGTAACTCACAGTTATAAACTTTTATAGAACTGTGTTACTGTGTTGTATCAGAACATAAAATCTTTTTAATTCATTTGTCTTTCTTTCGAAATATAGTTCTGGAAGCATTAAATCTATTTTTTTTTTGTTTATAAACTAATGTTCTATAAACAAAGTATGTAGAAATTTTAAAATTCATTTGATATAACAATAAGAATTTTGCATTAACTTTTTATTTTAATTAAATTCTGTCACTATAGGTTGCATTCAAAATTAGAAAAACATTTGTCTGCATTATCTTATCTATTAACTACTACATATTAGTGGTAAAACATTTCTTTACAATACTTTGTTGACAAAAAATTGCTGTGCTACAAAAGTTCTGCAAAATTTCTTTTCAATTCTTTGTTGACAAAAAATGCAGCTTTGTTTATACATAACTGTATGTTCAAGGGTGATAATAGAACTGCTAGAACATAATGTATAAAAATTATGCATAAGATGGATTTAATTAGCCTTGAATATTTTAACAGGAGCAAAACATCTTTCATCTAAATATTTATGTATTTTAACATAAGGGAAGTGCAGCATGTAGGTGTATAAACGTGTAGCCAATATACATTTTTAATATGTAACATGTTATCATGGTAGCTTAGTATAAAATACAAATTTGCATACAAACCAAAAAAAAAACTTAATCATCTTTTTTATCCTTACATTATCCTTTTATCAAAAAAAGTGATAAAAATATTGAATCATTGGTTGCTAATTCTTTTAAATGAATAATAATAATGTTCTGCACACTGTCTTTAATTTTTTTTTACCATGAACCTATTTTTTTAAAAATATATATATAAAAGTTCATATTCCTCTATAATAAGATACTATAATTTCTCTAAAATAATACTTTATGCGTTAGTGGTCCCTCATTATATACTGACGAAATTTATGTTTTTAAAAAATTAGCTTAATAGTGAAAATTTCTTATTTTAACTTTAATCATTCACATCCTCACAAAGTAGCACCAAGATTAAAAAACAAATAAAAACTTTCTTGTTTAATAAATTAATATGATTGATGGCATGAATAAATGTAAAATATTATCGGTGGTTAATTTATTTTCGATATATTTCTCTTATATTGAAAGCTCTAAATATTTGATGATTTTTTTTTTTTTTTTTTTTTCCCTTTCTTTTTTCAAATCATTTGAGCTTCCCATAATGGGGAGGGTGAATACTGATTTCCGTAAACTGTTATAAAAAATCAATATAAATGTTCAAAATTCCAACCTGTTCTGTGTTTGGAAAACATTCTACTAGTCATAGGCTAAAAAGAGCATGTTCATTTTATTTGATGTAGACTTGACAGATAATTTTGATTCACTTTCATCTTTTGAAAGTTGAGTAATTCAGACATCTCTCTGTTAAAAAGTTATTTTTAAAATGATCTTTCATTATCTATATTCAATTTGAAAGTTAATTTACTTTAAGTAGTGATTTAAAAAAAAAAAAATTATGTATCATTTTGGAAAATGAAAAAAAAATCTTGTAAAGAAGGGTTCCTTTCCCACCCTTACTCCTTCAAAATTTTACTTTTAAAAATTAAAAGCACAATACTTGATAAATCTAAATTAAATCCTTTTTGCTATGTGTCTGATGTTGGAAAATGTCTGTGTACCTAGTTCCATATAAATATTTGCTAAGTTGTAGTTTCTATGGAAATACAGACCATCTGAAATATAGTTTAATGTGTCAAGTTCTTTGATAAACCAAGGGAAACCAGTGCATACTTGTTATTTCTTCTGACTGATTTATGAAATTTAGATAAAATCTTTTTTTCTGATTACATTTTAAGTCATAAAGTTCAAAAATTGATAAATATTGGGATTTTTAATTGTCATACTCGTGAATCCTTCCCTTCCTCTCTTTGTCTTAGATCTCTTTATATCTTCAGATGACATCAGATATGACTTTTTTTTTTATATTTATCCAAAAATTATAATGATTGTGTGTTAACCCTTTTATGTGTAGGTGAATCAACAGTTTTCGCTCTCTTGTTACACACTGTATAACAGTTGCTGAAAGTGGCAGCCGTTTTCCCTCGAGTTGCTTTTGAAAATGCCACCCTTTTTCTGACATTGATACTGATAGTTCACTCGCCTTTAAGAATAGTCCTTAAAAATTATTTGCAGTACATTAATGTAATATTTACAACAATTGTAAATGCCCTTTTAAATAACTCAGTGAATGATAAAGAATATTTGTTTGTAAAATATTAAGTTTTTAAACAATTATTTGCAGTATATTAATGCAATATATATACTAATTGTAACTCACACTTTTAGACAATTCAGTAAATAACTGTTATAAACACTGGTTTGTAAAATGTTGAGTTTTTAAGAATTATTTGCGGTACATTAATATAATACTTACAACAATTGTAATTTGCACTTTTAAACAATTCAGTAAATGATTAATATTATTTATACATATTAGCTTGTAAAATATTAATAAATTAATATATCTGAATAAATACATGCAATTTTAAACTTAATAAAACATTTAATTGTTATATTAATCTAAAATTCTTTCTGTGTGGGATACACTTCAAAATACGGAATTATTCATCATATATATATATAATAGTCATCATAAAATTTATTTTTCATCAGAATAATCTAGCTTTCACTTTTGAGCAATTTCAGCGTACAGTGGCTATATAATTCTTGTACAATTTACTGTTCCTATTATTGTAAATGCTTCCAACAACAATTTTACACATATCTTTACTTTTTACTATATACCTGCAAAATACCAGGTATTCACTTCTGAATTGATCCACCTGTCTTGCAGATTTTGTCTGTATTTTATCCTTTGTTTGGAATTTTATGGCCGACTGGAATTTTATGGAATTTTAATATCTGGAGTATTCATCCTTGATGTCTTGAAAAAAGGATGAAGGAGATATTGAAGTTGTAGGTCCATGTACCATCTGAGTGACATAAGCTGTCTTGCTATATAACCTCTAGATGGCAAGTCTGTGAAGCTCAATTCACCAGCTAGATGATTTTATGCCAAAAGAAAAGACATTTTTCTTATATCTTTTATGCAATGTTGACCAGTTATCTTTTCCAGAAATCCAAGCAAGTGCAGTAGTAGAAACCGTTCAGTAGTAATATTTTACTTTCTTGCTATTCAATTGTTTATTGTACTCCCAGCATGGCCGCTGGAAGTTCCATATGTGGAATTGTACCACTTTTTTTAATGGAGTTATTCTGAAATTTTGCAGCATGAAAGGATAGTTTTACAGAGACTTCTTATTGCAAAAATATAATGTTTTAAATATTCTGTAACATGTACCATCTGAAAATATTTATTACTTCTAGAATCTTTAGTTCTTAAAACCAGTTTAAGAATTCTTTTCTCATATTACTATAGATTTCTGTATTCTATCCTCAAAATTTTCATAATTTTAACTTGGGCAAATTATGCCTGGGGTAGTATATCCAATAGGATAAAAAATTTTAAGCTACTGAAAACATAATTTGCTTTGTTATCTATTAAATGGCTTTGTTGTGTAATCATATATATATATATATAATGAGAGAGAGAATTCAATTTCAGGCCTAATTTAGAAGCCTCAACCATGTTCTGTTTTGTAATCCCATGTGTTTCCAGTGCCTGAGATCATAATTGCCTTTTAATTGTAATCAACTGGATTTAGAAATAAAATTAAGTCCTTGAAACTGTAAAAATTAAGAGTTATCACTGTGAAGCTTTGTTGGAGTATTTTAAATTCACAGTCAAAACCATTGCTATATCTTTAATATTGTATTCTATAACTGAAGCAAATAGGAAAGGGCTGCATTAACTTTTGTACGAATAAATGCTTTAAATTTCATTTCTTCTAAATTCTTGCACCAAAGAAAATGTAGCAAGCTTTGGTGTTCTTAAGAAATATGTGTATACAAAAACACCTTTCAAATTTTGGTAATGGTTTTTTAGTTTCTTCTCTCCTTAAATTATAAGAGGATGACTAGAATCTGATCAATTAGGTACTCTTCGAATGGAAGTTGAAATACTACTTTCATTACGACAGGTCTATGAAGTAATTCCCATACAAAGTCACTTCATTTGGAAGAACTTAATCAATGATTCTTTTATCCAGTCACTCTTCAAAAACCTTTTCATATTTGTCATATAGGGTACTAGACAATAATTTATCAGTTGTTACTTCAAGTCTTTTCTTTGCAATGCTGAAGTTGTCAGGTAGAGGAGAACTCTCATTAGCCCATGGCTAACAAATTTCATAATAGTTTTCCTGATTGAATTTTACTATTTCTTTGTAGTATTCTTTAGTTTTTGAAGTTTTAGTTTTAACTTTTACATCATGGGTTCCTTGATTCTAAAAATATCATGCCTTTAAGGATAAACTATATCAGCTTCCTTAACAAATAATGTTACTGTCATGGTTTAATTTCTCTTTCTGACCATGGGTCTGATATTTTATCCCTTCTGCAATATTCCTTAACATGTACAACATTTGTTAGCCAGTATCATTCTGAGCACAAATTGTTTCTCTTTATGATAAAAAAAAAAAAATGCTTGGCCTTAAAAGTTTGAAGAACCATCTTTGGATTCATGATTGATAAACTCATAATTGATAATCTCATTTTCTTGAGATTTTTTTTTTCTTGTTCCTTCTTTTGGTTTGCCTTTTAATTGAAAATCTGAAGTTGCATATCTAAGTGACATGTTTCATTCCACAAATCAAACATTTAACTAATTAGCCGTATGAAACATGAAAAGGCATATGAAACATCACTTCTTAAAGTATCAGCTTGAGTGTCGTTCTTGCAACTTGTCCGAGGTTCATAACTTTGAGGTCTGTCGCCAATTGTTGTCTCATGTTGCTTCTAGTGCACATTAATAAAACCACACAATTCATTCTTTCTTCGGTGTCTGCTTTTGAGCATGTAAACATTCAGGGTATACTAGTCTCAGTTTTTCTAACTATTCTTGTTGGGTTTTGAGCTTGTTTTCATCCATTCTCTTTAATTTATTATTCTGTTTTAGTTTTTCTAACTCAAAATCTTGTTTTTGAATTTTGTTTCTTTGTGCAACAATATTCTTCAAAATTCCTTTTGCGAAAAATTTGGATATGTTTTATGTTCACTACTAGTTAAAAGTTATTTCTTTCAAATAGTCGATTCTAGCCAATGATAGCATATTTTTGCCAATTTTTTCAGCTAGAAATTTTAAATCTTCTATCTTGAAATACTTTTTTTTTTTTTTTTTTATATAAAAGCATCTTAAAATGTTGGCTTATTTTATGAAGTCCTATTGCAGGTGCCAAATATCAGAATAATATGAGATTTCACCGAAAACTTAGATAAATAATAAGTATTTGACTCCTGACGAAGTAAAATTATTCAAAAATGATTATTCATTAGCATTAAATAAGAGTACTTCTGAGCACTCAGCTCCTCAAAAGCAATTATTATCAAGAAAAAGAAATTCCTAATATATTTATGTACATAAAGCCACTCACCACAAATCTTTTGCTGCAATCACAGAACATTATGAAAATACAAAAGTTAAATAATGTCAACTTTTAGTAAAAAAATGAATCAGAGTAAACAATAAAATTTTGAAGTTGACAGTAAATTATTAAAGCTGTTGATTGTATTCTGTTCAGATGTTAAAATTAAAATAAATAATTTAAATAAATACAACTATTGTAAA
Source organism: Nephila pilipes (assembly GCA_019974015.1). Lineage (NCBI taxonomy): Eukaryota > Metazoa > Arthropoda > Arachnida > Araneae > Nephilidae > Nephila > Nephila pilipes. The sequence goes on along the minus strand of BMAW01026952.1, from coordinate 93,001 downwards.
TGAATGAATACCTAACACTATGAAAACTTTTTTCTCCTATAATTATATATTGAAGGTTCCATTTTATTAAATTTTTAAAACATTTGCTTTTCTTTTCAAAAAAAAATTTCCTTATCAAGAGGATTTTTTCCTAAGACTTTTTAGATAAAAATACATAAATCTTATTTTTATAGATATATATTTTAATCAATGTAAATATGTGTTATTTTTAATGTCCAATTTACTAATAAATGATAGAAATAAAGCAATGTTTGCCATATTTTTACATTTTGCTAAAATTTCTACAATTATGCTCTTTCCTAATAATTCTAAGAAAGAAATTTATCAGGTTCATAAATTTTTTTTTGTTTTAATTTTGAAAATTCAGAGAATATTTGAATGAAAATTGATTTGTGTAATTAACTTTAAGTAATGATAATAAGTATTCAATATCATTTTTCCTTCCTGTTCATGTTAGTTAATTATTGTTAACTTGTTTAATCTTTCAAAAGTAAAATTATAAAGCTATTTTTATTTTCTTTTTGTCCCTTTTTTTCCTTCAAATAAGTGAGTTTAAGAATGTAATATTTAATTATATTTATTGTTTTATTTGTATTTATTTCATTTTCTATTACATATTTCAGTAAAAATAAACATTCTTGAAAAATATGTATTCGGTATTCTTGATTTTTTTTTTCATGTTAAAGCAAACTTTCTGTTTGAAATGTCAGCATATATTTTAATTTATCAATACTAGTAAATATATTTTTATTTTATATCGAGTTTTTTGCTTATTTCACTTTTTATTCATATTTTAACAGCTTTATTTTTTATTGCAATTTTTTTTATGACATGCCTCTTTTCAATATCACATTTTTGCTATTTGTATTATTCCTATTTTATTTTGTATTTATACAAATATTTTTGCATGTATCAGTTTGATAAATTTGATTTACTATCATTTTACATTTTTTTTTTACATATTCTTGAGTTCAACATTCATTTCTAAAGCTCAACATTTATTTTTGTCATTTTAGTTTTGCTTATTTTAATGAAATTTACATTTAAATGAATTTATGTTTCAACTTGCAATATATGCAATGTAAGGATAGCAACTTAAAAGGAAAATTTAGGTGTATTAAATAAGAGAAATATTTCAGAGACAATCTCCTTTAATTCCTTCATAAATACAAATTCTTTTAAAACTTTTCATTGATAAATAAATTAAATTAGTTATTTCTTTCCTATACTATTTGTATATTGCCAGTTCTATTTTATTTTGTAGTTTCTTTATCCTTTTCAAAATATTTCAAAGCATCTGCAACTGCACTGGAAAATAATTTTGTATTAAAATATTTAAGTGAATATTTATTAAACTTCTACTTAATTACTGTGTTATGTTTTGAGGAGAAGAAAAATAAATGTTATAAACTGTTATTTTTGTTTAATTTAAAATTGAATGCTCTATGTGATACAATATTAAATTGTAATTTATTTGCTTGATGGGAAGGTATTTCATAATTCTCCTACAGTTTTTGAAAACTTGACATTAGACTGTCATGCACATGATACACAGCAAAAAAGTAATTATCTCTACAAAAATAATCCTTTCTCATTTGTAGTTATATTTTTTGCTGCTAGATTTTGTAAAAGTAGCTTTTACAAAATTACGTTCTTTTGTGCTTGCAAAACTTAATGTGTGTGGGAAATTTCAACAAGTTGTGATGGTATTACATAATTTTCAAAATAATCATCAATAAAAGCACCTATAAACAGCATTTTATATGTGTAGTACGACAAATTTAAAGGAATAAAATGTGATTCAATACCTTGTGTCCCAAGTATTTGGTAGGAGTCCTAAATGTCAAATGCTGCATCCATTGGAAATTGCAAATCTTTTTTAACTGTGTGGTATATTCTCCATGAAATCTTCCATGTGAAACAATATTAAGTGCTAGTGTAAAGACATTGGAGACAAGTGTGGGGAGAAAACTGAAAATCAATGTAAGCTTATATAAATCAAAATCTGTATCAAACACTCAGATATGATCTTTTTTGCTGCACCTGCCTTAGTTTTTTCCAATTATGAACTTCAATAACCACAGAGGGAAAATTTATTTAAGAAACACTCTGTCCAATATTTTTAGTGCATAGTTCCTTTCCGATATATGGACAACTAATTTTAAAAAATAATATAGGCCTAGAATATTTATATTCTACTCTGCAAATGGAATTTTTGTTACTATGAGAATTTGGAGACAAAATTAGATTTTGTCTGAAGCTTTAAAAAGTAAACTTAATTAAAGAATGAGATCCTATGATGTAATTCTATTGCATGAATTAATCAACAAAATCAAATCAAATTCGACTGCAATAGATGAACAGTCATGATCACGAGTTCATAGTCTAGCAATGTTCTAGAAGAGCTGTATACTTGGATTTTTAAATTCCTGATTCCATCAAAGATACATTATTCAGGTTGATAGGGAATACTTCACATTATTTAGCATTGGGTATCAAAGTCATCTTGTAATGTAGAAATTAAGTGATGGAGTACCAATTCAGTTGTCATTGTTATTATTTGACCCTTGCTCTAAATTTTCAGGTTCATCACCAATTATCCTCATTTGCATTGTTAATAAAACCAATCTAAATCAAATTTTTTGCATTAAGAAAGTATTTTTTATTCTTTTCATCCTTTTTATTTCCTGGCATGTATTCCACAACTTCTCATTTAGTTTCCAGTAATAAGGTGAACTTTAATTTGTTCAGAGAAATATTTGAAAAGGATATGCATTACAATTTCCCCCTCAAAATAAAAATGTTTCATTGGTTCCATAGTAAAATCCTTAATAGTCTTGAATCTAGAAACAGAGTTGCAGTGTCTCAGGATCATGCTAATCTGCAGTTTGTTAATTAATTCATTTTATGTATATACATCTCCTGAATAAATAGCAACAATAGGCATAGTTCTCGAGTATTAGCGTGGGTAGGAGTTGTTTTATTTTTATCAACAAGAAAACAATTTACAATGTGCCAAAGCATGAAAAAAAAAGGTAAGAAAGTAACCAAAGCAACTTAAAGTGAGTCAGAAAAAAAGTTTTTTTTTCTTTTCAAATTTAATTTTTTAAAAAATATTTAAAATTAATACAATGCAATACCTAAAGGAAAAGGCGAGAAGTTTCCTTGAGGATAGAACACTGGGCAGCAGAATGAAGGACAGGAATGCTAACCACATGACTGCAGTCATCTATCAAAAATGCAGCTGGGAAGAAATGAGGTGAAAAACTGAAGTTGAAACAGAAATACGATAAAGATGTGCTGCGAAAGGTATTCAGACCCAGATGTTGCATATTTTGGTGAAGGAATAAAGAATTAGTTTGAAGTTTTGGAACATATCAGCATTTGTTATAGAAATGGAGGAATTTAAGTTTTTAACTACTGCTATAGATTTTTAATTTTGTTTAAATTGAAAAAGTTCTTTGATATCGTTAAAGGAGAATCTGTTTTCATTTTGAGTGGTATCATTTGAGGAGATAATTTGGAAATTATTGTCAAGAGTGGAGTTTAGAGAGAGAGGAGGGAAAGTTTTATTTTGTATATCTTTTTTTAGCATGTTCTTAGGCAATAGATGAACAAATAGTGTTTGGAGACGATGGAAGTTTAAAGTTCAAGGGGGTTGGGAGACATTCCGTAATATTGACAGCATGAGGTCGACTGCATTTGCAAAATTTGGGTGGGGTGTAACAGGGTTTAGTGTATGATTTAGAGGAGTAGTTTTCACCACATTTAAGGCATTTAGAAGAGCCAGTACAAAATTAGCAATGATGAAAAAAATACTGACATCTCTAGCATTGATTTGAGATTTTGTTTTTGCTTGGGAAAATTCTATTTTGATGTGATTGATTGAAAAGATTTCTTTATTTGGGGAGGGGGGTGAATTTAAATGAGAAATTGGAGCAAATGTTGACCAGTTTTATTAGCTTTTAATGATGTGGCAAGTTTCAATTTGGTTTTCGTAGGAATTATATTAATCAATGACGGAGTTTGGGTTTATATCTTTGGAGAGGCTTTGAATAATTAGTTTTATTTAAGTTTATCATTGGGATGAATATAAGTGCAAGTGTCAAATTTGTTATCACCTATGTGTTTTCTAATGATGCGATAGGATGCAATAGTGGAGGGGGAAAGTTTAAGTTTGGAACCATTTAAGACTTTTTCACGAGTGAGAGTGCGAATTAAATTTAATGTGACAGTTGGATTGATTATGTTTGTAAGTATTATGGGAGGGATTTTAGGTTTTGAATATTTAGGTAGAAAGTTAATGGCATCTGTGGATTTGAATGATGAGGGCTCATTGAAGATAATTTTGAGTGATTTTTTACTATTATCAAAATATTTAGTTTTATTTTTTGGAGTTCTTTAAAACCATTGATAGGTAAGAGTTGAAAGTTTCACTAGCAGAGAGCTAAGTTAATCAAATTGCAAAGCTATCAATTTATCATGGATGATATAATCAAGTATAAAGAAATTTCGAATTGGGGTGTCCGAGTTGGTGAACTTGACATTGGATCCAATTCTTTTTTTTTTTTTAACAAGGAGGGAACAGACAGCTTTAATGTTTCAATAATGGCTTTACATTATGGTAATATAATGCTGGTAGTAATATTCAAGAAAACCCTTATTGTGTCTTGTATAGTAAAGGTATCCATTGCCATTCCATGAAAATTGAAGTGGGTACTAGGCAGATGGGCTATTCCTACATGAGGAAATGAAGGCAATCAGGTAGCGAGATCAGCAAGGGAGCAAGTGCATGTCAAAAATGAGGTCAAGCAAAAATGTAAGATTTTTTTGAGTGAAAAAAGTTTCTTCTGAATAAAGCATTGAATTTTTTTCAATTTTAACCATTTCTTTTTCTGACACAGGATAATTATATTTATTGATTTTTAACTTTTAATAATAAATTCTTGGTGTGTTAAATATAAAAAAAAATTATGCTGGATGTCAAGACCGATGTTTATAAATGTATTGTCCTCGTAGGTTCTATACTATTGTCGGAATTGAATGGCAGTTCACTTTTTTTTTGTCATTCCATTGCAATTCAGAAAGTTGAGGCACATCGGCCTTTTTTTAAAACTAATTACTTCAACATTGTTAAGAAATATTTCCTGTACCATATTATAAAGAGGAGAAAAAAATAATCCATCTTAACTTTTCAAGAAAATGTGTTAAATTTTTTCCAAGATAATATGTAGATTGAAGATTATGATGTTCCTCGCCAATAGCCCTTGCTTTGCTTCAAGTGTGACGTTGAAAAAAACAATCATTCTAGAGAATATATTGATTGCAACTTATTTATACTTATGACTCACTAGCAATTCATTTTTTTCCCCATTTAAACTACATGTGATGGTTTATTGTAAAAAATGACACCGATTTACTTAATTTCCTTTTTTCCATTAAGTCGTTGTACTGAATGCTGAACTAGTTGCTAATATATGTATTAATTTTTCAATCCTGTATTATTCTTTTTTGAATGAAATTTTTAAATGTATCATTCTGAATTTATTTATAGATGTCATAAGTAATCAAATGTTTTCCTTTTTAATTTTATGTCAGATGTATTCGTGTTTTTTAATGTTGGAATTTTTTAAAAAATATTTGTATTTAAAGGTGTGTATGGAATTAGATCTATAACATTCTCATCTTTTTATTCAAGCTCTAATATTTTAAATGTATTATTCTTATATTCAATTCTCTTTTTGATTGTAAATGGTGTTTTTCCTTTCTTTTTATTCACAATATGTCATATTCTTTTTTTAAAGTACTCATGTAAAACAATAAGACACGGAATTAATGATATAGTTAATGAGATATAAGTGTATTATAATCAATTTAAAATGTGTAGTTTACTTTATTATTAATATTATAAAAATGAAGAAATTACATTTTGTTTAGCATATTATAATTGATTTATATTTTAATTTATGCATTGAATGAGTAAATAATTTTTTTTGAAGTAAATATGTATATTTGTACGGGGAGAGTTGAAAAATAATCAGTTATTATTAATATTAGGGTATTTGACTCTGCTTTGTTGCAGTTAATCAAATTTCAACAAAAAAATATTATTTTTACCTTTTAATTATTGACTATTATGAGTTAAAATATATGTAAATAATTTTGTTTATCAAAGGTTGGCTTCAAGATTTCCAGTAAGAGTATGGGAAAAGAAGGAAATATACAACTTTCTGTGGGACACAGACAATAAAAGAATCGCTAGATTTCCAATTAGTAACTGGTGGTTCTACTAAAAATTGACTGGATAAATCATGCCAACATCACCAAATTGAGGTAATAAAATTAATTAGGAGCAATATTTTTTACACAAAAGTTATAACATTTTCTGATGACTAATTTATGGAATCCCCCCCCCCAAAAAAAAAGTTAATTTATGATATATTATATATATTGTAAGAAAAATAGAAGCTTTCCTTTAATAGCAGTTCAAAGTGCTTAAATTATTTGTAATTGTCACAATTTCTTTAAGATATATATTTTGAAAAAAATATCTAAAGAATTATATATTTGTAATAAGTTTAAGGCTTAATTTTTTTAGTAGTTTATTTAAATTTATTTCTTGTCACCATAAGGAAATAACATGAAGCTTAAAAAAATGTTTAATGAATGCAACAATTTAATTCAAATGAAAAGATCACAAGTTTATTTGAAAATATAATTTTTTTATAATTAGCATGTAAAAAAAAGGAAAAGATCAGATTATGAATATTTTTGTTACTTGTATCCTAGGTCAAAGCAAAATCCATTTATGTGTTTTGAATGTCTAAGTAACTTAATCTTGATTTTATAATTATTTTCCAATTAATTGTATGTAAGTTGCTGCAAGTATTTTGCTGGAGCAAGTGTCAAAATTTTTATTTCTCTTGCTAGTCCTACCGTGGTCTTTTCTTATATATGAATAATAGTATTGTTTGTATGATGATTTATAATCAAAGGTGCTAATAATAAACTGGTTTGATTTAATCTTCGAAAATCCTTCAAGAATTTTAGGATATATCTCCATTCATTGGGTCTTAAGCAAGTTAAATATTTATTAAAACTGTTCTGTTCCTCAAATATGTTACCTGGAATTACTTGCTTCAAAAGATCCTATGAGCATAATTAAGAAAAGGATGCTCTTTTATAGTTACTTTCTTACAATTATATTACATTAGTCCCAATTTCAAATTATGCCTTTTTTGTAAAGAAGTGTTTAAGTAAAATGGACAATCATCTATATCACATATTCAATTAACATTTTTATGGCAATGATTCCGTGAACATGTCTGACCCCAAAATGTTCAAACTGTGTGCAGAAAATATTCACAGTAGATTTCAACCTATGGCAATTATTTCTCTTCATTTCAATTTTATAGAATAAAATGCACAAATCATAATTTTTTTCCTTCAAAAACTAGATAAACAAATTTTGTAAATCAGAATTCTTATTTTTAAAACCTTCTACAATTTTCACTTTATGCTAATATTTCATTAATAATTTAATAAAAATCCCTTTTTAAAAATGTAATTTAAATAAACAAAGAATTCTTTGTTGAAAGAAATAGCCTTTTAGATTTAATAGTCTTTCACAAATTAGTAAAAGCTTTTAAGTTTTGAAAAACATTACTGTTCTTTATTTCAATCTTAGTAGTATGATTTTTTCCCCATCTGTAAAATTGAAATATTTTAAACTGAGGATCATTTTGGATTTAATTTTCATTTTATTAGGTAAATAATATGGTTTAGCCCTCATAAAACAAAGTATAGATTCATCTTACAGTTTTTGTATGCTAAGAAACAGCAATACTAATTTCAAAGGTAAAGAATGTTTCCAACATCCATTATGAATAAATAATTTAATTGCTGTATTTTAAAATTAAATTACAAGAATATGCAAAAATATAGAAATTTTTTGATTGATATCTTGTATGAGTAAAATTATGAGTGTATTTTTATTTCTTGTATGAGTGAAATTTTTAGGTAGATGATTTCAGGTTTGAAAGCCACTTATATTCAAGATTATTATATAGTTATGAATATTACAAATTATATAGTTATGAATATTAAATCAACTTGAAAATTATTACATGGGAAGGAGTCAAATAAAAAAAAAAGCAACTCAAATATTAACCACTTACTTAACAGTGGCTTAAAATTATGAGAAATATTTTTATAGCTTCCTATGTAAGCATGGTGCAGGGGCATTAATGAAATAAAACAATGAAATTTATACAAAATCTGTGACCTACAGCTCTGATAACAAAATTTCAGGTTTTATTCACCAGGTTACAGTAACCTCATTGCATGGTTAAGACAGAATTATGTGTGCATATTAATGTGCTCATATATTTTTTTGTGTGCTGATTTCCTTGAAACATTTTTTTAATGGTTGAACACTTGATAATTTCTGTGATCTTGAAATAATTAAAATTTTTGTTTCACAAACAAAAAGATTCCCCTCTTCCCTTTCCAAAATCATTATCAATTTCTTAATTTTTAAAAAGTGTCCAAAATGTTGAACTTTTCCCATTTCTACAAAAGTGTTCAAGTTATATAAGCTTATTAATACTATGTATATAGGAAAACTTCTTTGTCATGATAATGGTTATAGAAATATATTTCCTATCTATTTTATTAATTTTTAAAGCAATAATTGTATTATAATTCAGTACATTTCTTAGTTTATATCATCAGCTATTTGTTTCCTACAGCACATAATTATATGTTTAAATATTTAAAGTTTATTTTGATTTTGTCTAAAACCTTTTCTTTTTTCAGATAGAAAATCAATATCTTCATTTGAAGACTTCAGGGGAAAAAATGTGAAATTTCATTACCTGCTTTGTGAATAGTTCTAGCATGTCACTGTAATTTTATAAAGACTTAATTATATCATTAAAAATACTTTTAAATACATTGTCTTTTTCATAACTTAGGTTTTATTCAGTGATCTAGTATTTTGTTATTTAAAAAAAAAAATCCTTGTCAAAAGTGATAATATATTTCATTGCTATTTAGCTAGCTACAAAATATTCCTTTGGCATTAACATTATTAGCATATAAAATAACTCATAAATTTGCATCAATATATTGGTTTCCAATTTTTTATACTTTTCAGTTAAATTATCTTGCAATATACGGCAACTTATTTACTTTGTATGTGAAATCTTCATTAAAAACAAAACTTTTATATTAAATTATTTTAATATATTAATAATAATTATATTCTAAAAAATTTTTAGTATTATAAGAATGTCATGAAAAAATCACAGTTCTCTGAAATTTTTTTTGCAAAATTACTGAAGAATTAAAATTTCAGTGGAAAGTATAATTCAAACATTAAGACCTTCAGTTTTACAAATTTTGATTGCTGTTTAATATACCATTTATATTTTAAAAAATCACACACTATAAGCAAGACTATTTTATTCTAACAATACAACATATGCTTCAAAAATAGTAATAAAAATATTTCTTTAAAATTTCAAGAAGTATTTTAAAAATTTGATAAATGCTTCAACAGACTTTCTTAGTTTAAAAGAATAGATCAAAATACACTTAATTAAAATATATTTCAACCTTAACTATTCTAGAATATACAATTTTAATGTTTAAAATTCTTTTCTTGCTCACTTTCATCAAATATTGTGTTTATTTAAATTATTATAAAAATTTATTAAAGAAATTTAAATTTTTAGGAAAAAATAAAAATAATTAATATGAATATCTTAAAATTCAAACTTTTAGAAATTATTGTATATTTTTAATGTTCAAGAAAGTTTTTATAAATTCAATTTATGTGATACAGATACAACATACACTGCTGGATAGCAGCTATGTTGAAATAACATACAATTTGGCTATACACAAATAATTTAATTAAACAAATACCTCAAAGTTAATAGCAACTAGCTATTTCATTCCACTCCACAGTTTGTAGGTCTTCTTGTTTCTGAAGTGTAAATAATGATGCAATCTTGTAACAATTATCTTTCGGGGACACATATGCTTCAACATCCGACAACTTTCATTAGAAATTGTAAATTTAAAAATAATTCAAGAAAAGTATCTTTTATATTATTTTATTTCTCCATATGCACGTATTAACTGATACACTGATGATTATATTGATGATTTACACTGTCTGACTTCATCTCAAGTGGGCTTTGCAATGTTTAAATAGTGAAACGGATGCTCAAAAGCGATATTTGATATATCCAAGTCACAAATAAAACTTCAAAAATTAAATTTTAAGAAGTAATCTTGATTGATTTGATTAGATAAATTTGTACATATGTTAGAAATATTTATTTTCAAGCATAATGATGCTCACTTACATGAATGGGTGAAAATATGCTGAGAGTAAAGTTTTTATTTAAAATTAGCTTTACTTTCGACTTTCAAATTGAACTAATTATGTGAAATCTTTATAAAAAAAGAAAACAATCAATAGTTTTCTGTCTATAAGAATTATAAAACTTCTATTTTTTTTTAAATTCAAAATTATTATGTGAAGCAATTTTTATTTTTTATGCAAAATTCCAAAAATAAAAATTTTAAGTAATCTAATATACACGATCAAAGCACAGAATTTTCACAACATATTTGAAATATATTTTGTAAATTATTTGTTTATAACAATGAAGTATAATAGTGTGTTGTATGTAATTTTTGACTGAATCCTCATGGTATGTATTGGGGGGGACAACATGCGGCTGTTTTAAGGATTATTTGTGACTCTCGATAAATATACCCAAACTCCTTTTTCATTTTTGTTTTATATTTTAAAAAAATATTATCGTTCCGTATGTGTTTCCAAATGTTTTAAATTACCGACAACAAATATGAATGACTAAGTGCAACGTTGTAACAAATTTCATTTCCGTCCAAGTTGAGAATGATATGACTCATCGAAAACGCGCAAACAAACATAAACAGTGGCGTAATCATCTGTACTCAACCGACTCCAGACCGATTTTAAATTTGTAAACTTTCATTGCAACGACAGTTGACATTGTGCTCTGGAGGAAACAATTTGTATCACTCTTGCTAACGATATAATTTGTAATCTGGAATTTTTGGTAGGTTAACTATAATTTGTTTCGTAGTATGTAACACGTGTTGTTATTGTTTTAATAACACAAAACTTGTATTTTTCAAATTTCTTTATTTATTTCTAGTTCTTTTAAAAATATGACGACAGAGAACAAAAATAAAAAGAGAAAATACGAGCAAGAAAATAGAAGTTTTTATAATGAGTGGGAGGAGAATTTCTTTTTTACTGACAAGCTAGAAGGAATATTGACAGAATTCCAAAATAGATTTCAAGACTTGAAAAATTTTAAATCGTCTCTTAATTTCAAATGGATTTAGAAAAAAAATCAACATAATTCAAGGTGAGTTTTCCATTTCCAATATAATTATGACCCAAAAGGCATCTGGAGGATTAGATTTAATTGAGATGCAAGAAGATCAAGCTCTACAAAATATAAGTCAACACCGATTACTGAATTTTGGAAATTTGTACCAGAATCGAGATATCCTGAATTAAAAAAAGGCTGCTTGTCAAATTATTTCAATATTCGGAACAACGTACTTATGTGAATCATTTTATTCCACTTTAAAATTCGTGAAATCCAAAAACCGATCAGTATTAAATAACCAGCATCTGAAAGAATTACTGAGAAGAGCTGTCACCAATTATTCACCAAATTTTAAAAATTATCAAATGAAGTAAAATAAATGTGTTTAATTTTTAAATTCAATAAAAACATTTTGTACTTTTTTTTTTATATGTTTTCAATAAACATAATTTCTGTAAAAAAAATTTTAATACCTTTTTTGCATACCTTTTTAATTGCGGCTTGCGAAAATTTTCAAATTTTGAAAAATGGCTCGGACTATCAAGGAGCTTGGCCACCCCTGGTATATGTTGTATCAAACATAGTAAAGTGCCATGAAAAATAAAATCATGTAAATATATATATGTATATTATTTTTCAAAAACTAATAGTACATTGTAAAGAAACACTTCTCACAATTAAACATATATTTGCAGATTAATATCTACAAATTTTTTTGTTTCATTACACAGAAAACCTTAGCTACATAGATACAAATGACACAAAATATTAAAGAATAAATGTGTTTTTTTTCACTATTTTTCCAAACCTCTTTTTGCATTATTACATTAAAAAGATTAAATTAATGAAGGAGAAAAAAGTATCTTGTAAAATGACAATAGGGATTTTTTAAAAGGCATTTACTTTTAATTCTTCAATCTTCAGTGCAGTTCAATATGTTCCAATACTTTTGAAACATTTTGCGTATGTATATATATGCATGCATGCAAACAAAAAGGCATTTAAACTAGGACACTGCTAAATGTTCTTTTCAAAATAAACATTTTAGAAATATTCTCTTTTTGAAAACACACCAAAACTTAACAAAATTGAAATATTTGTAAAATCATTCTTGACAAGATAAATAAAAATGAAACTTTGTGCTTATAAGGAAACCAAAAATTTCTCAGGAGTATGCAATCAAATGGAAATATTTGATATAAGTTTGTGTATTTGTTGTTAATCTCATTAAATTTACACAAGTTCATATCAGAGTAATATTGCTAACTATATCATCAATAATAAAAGAATAAATTTCTTATTACCTGTCAGTGAGAAATACACCAGAAATCTTCCAATAATTTGTCACTTAAAAATGTATAATTCAGCAGAATAATTTGGAGTATCTTCATATGACTATGAGATTATAGAAAATAAGTCATAAAATATGTTAAATATAGAAAAATTATTAGTTACAAGACTTTAGATTTATTTTTTAAAACATTTATAAATATCTTTTTTATATATAATACAATTTCTGACCTTCAAAATAGTTTTTTTAGAATTACTTTTGGACATTAATGTATAATATTAATTAAATGTATTAATATACCATAAATATTTTAGGCTATATGCAGTATATATTTCATGTAGTTTCAAATATTCACAACAAATTATCTCAATGGATTTCATTTTTCAGATTATTGGTTAGTTATGAAAGAAATGAATTATTAAAATTACTATTTTCTTACTAATTCACCGATTTAATACAAATTAAAATCAATGTAACACAAAAATTTCCATCTTAATATGCATTAAATGAAATTTTCACTTTCCACACAATATATTTAATTAAATATATTTTGAAACTTACCACAGTATATAGAGCGAAATATCCTTTATATTTATTAATTTTAATACCTTAAAAACTGAGAGGTAATAAAATCGAAACTCTCTTTGAATTCTATATAAAGTATTTTCATTAGCAAAGGTTTACTTACTCGCCGAACTTGAAATCATTTCTTCCTCAGGTGATATCTCAGCAGGAAGATTTGGAAAAAGATGAGAGAATTAGAAAAGGGGATGCCTTTCTCAACATTCAACCAAATTTGTACATCTGTCCACTAGTTGGCATTAGTGGTGAGCAGGTTACCTTTGTTCTGATGCCGCAGAGCCAACAGCCAATCACGGCGCGCGTCACAGTGAGGGCGATGCCTCATCACACATGACTCACCCTCTCCCCTCCCCATCCCGACGTCCCGCTTTTGAATCGGGAACAGGCTGAATCGATAGAGCTCTGGATTTAACGCAATTTTCAAAAATTATATCTTCAGGATACCACTAAGACTTAGTGCTTTAGAAAACCCAGATCACCGGACGAAATTTGGTGAACCTTCGCCGACGTTTTCGCGTTTGGATTCCGAACTATTACAGATTTCAATTGCAGACAGAAAATATCGCTGGCATCCATGTTGACAAGAACTAGGCTCGCCCGGTCTCAAGTCAGCTGGCGTCGCTTCTGCTCTAACATCGTCTGGGTGATTTGTGTTGGGTTGTGAGGATTGAAATATCGTAACGAATCCTTTTCATAATCTGTGTTGTGTGTGTATTTACATCGAACCTCCTGTTTCTTAAAAAGGATTACTTTTACATTTGTAGATGAGTTGTGTACCAACGAACGCGAGATGAAATTCTTGTGCAGCGGCGGAGTGTCATACGAAGATTTCGTCGGATTCCACCATAAGTCTTGACGCTCTTTGTGCTGTGTGTTTGTTGTGGGAAGAGAAAATGATTCTGTGTTTCTCTCTTTCTCCGTTGTTGCTGTGATTGAGTACCATTACTCTTGAATTCGCGATAGTTCAATATCTTAGGGCCATGCAAAGATCCTGACGTCAAAAACTGCATCTCGGCAGTGGAGGATTGGCATGGCTTGCGGCGTGTCTGTGTTTTGAAGTTCGTGGATAAATCGATCGGCATCTATTCTCGAGCTTCTGGCCTAAACTGAATTTCGATACCCATCAGTTAGACCTCCGGGTTATTTTTCTATTGGAAGTGGTCAGAAATTACTGTTTTTGCAATGTGAGATGTGTAGTTGTTTGACGATACTAAACGAAATGTCGCTATCTTTGGTTGTGTGATTTGAGTGAACTGGATAAGGCAGGAAACCAAGGACGGCCCCCCATGAACAAGCCGGACATTCCTGTTACTGGTGGCCAGCTGATAGACTGGGCCAAGGAACAACAGCAGCTGCTTTACCTGGACAACGCGCGCGGGGAATGTAAGTATTATGGGACAAGCCCTTATATTTTGTTTTTGTTTACTTGCTGTCAGCGGAGTCTTACGTAGTAACCGAATCCAAAGTCCATAGTTCTCTAGGAAGTAATTTTTGGTTTTGATTATAATGTTGATACGTTAATGGTATTCTGTTACATAAATCGAAACTAATTTATTTTTGATGTAAATGATGCTGTATATTTAACAAAATAGATATAATATCGGTATGAAATTATTATTTTATCTAGGTTATAGAAGTACCTGAATATAAGTATAACTAAGCCTTTTATTTAAAATTACAACCATAGTTTACAATGAATATTTAATTACATATAATATTAATGTTCCATGTAAATAAATTGTTATTTTATCAAACTATTAAATTTTGTATTTCATACTTTTATCCAATTCATCACATATGTGCGTAAAATGTAATGTCTTTTTAGACCTTAAAAATATAATGCTTAATGAGTAATAAAAGAAGTATGTAGTTAATAAAGCCATTTAAAAATAAATTGAATTTTTTTTAATTTTGAGTAACAGAATTTTTAATATTTGTTATTAATTTTGCTTAAATTAAAATATTAATTAAAGTATCTGTAGATATTGATACATGCAATCATAGGGTTAAATATATAATCCTAAGAATTAATAGATCTGATACATCAAATTTTGAATTTTTTTTAATCTTTGTGTTTTAACATTTATTGTGATATTTAGAATTTTTTCTCCTTCAAGCTAAATATCTTATAGGATAGAATTTATTTACTGACAAAGTATTTATTATTAAGAACATTTGCAACCAAAAAGACTTGGAAATTGGTAGAAATTACTTATGTCTTTTTCAAAATGTAGATAAAAATTTTGAAGATTTGGATTTGGTCACAAAAAGAGATACTTTATTGAACATTCTTTTAATAAATCTTGTTATTAATATATATTTATCTTAGGGCAAAAAATGACTCTCAGAATATTCTTCAAATAAATAATTTTATAAGTATACACTTATCTTGTATACATCATACTAAAGACAAATTAAAACCAAAGTTGTTTTTCTAAATTGATTAATTTTCCCGAGACTAATACGCATGTAACTATTGTTTTTAAGATTTTAATTGTTATCTCAATCGAAGTAAGATATGTATTAAATGGAATCAAATAATAAAGTTGTAAAGTATATGAAGTTATATATGTGCAACTGTAGGCTATGACTTTGTTTGATTAGGAAAAAATCTATAAAGAATAATAAATTATTTACTTGCAAACTATTAATATTATGTGACTCAATGTGAAGCTAAATGAATAATTTAAATAAATTGTTAGCATTAATTTATGAAAAATGTCCATTGTAAGTGAATTGCGTTATTGAGTTTGTAGTTTTATTAGTATAGTATTATGTTGAGTGTTTATATAGCTGTTTTTATTGTATTCAATGCTTTTGGTTTTTTATTTCTGCCTGATTTAAAGATTCACTAACCACTGTTCAGTCAGAGAATGGAGTCAACTCTTTGGGCGATACACAATTCTGCACATTCTTACCAAACCAGTATGAATACTTTTGAGATCCAGGAGATTTTATTATGCATCAGTCACTCTGCATTAATGTCTGTAGTGGAATCAGGACTTGTAAATATATATTCAGCTGTGTTCATACAGGCACAAAGTGTCCACAGTTTTGTTATGGTGCCCTTGAGATCATCCACTCACCATGAAGGAGGAGTTGATGCTCCTAAAATCGGTTGAGCCCCCCTCCCACAATGGCATGGTGTGGAAGTTTGGAGAGGGAAATGCCTGCTCAGTGTTATTCTTATCATTTGACCAAGGTTCAAAATTGAGGTCTGTTGCAAATAACCTCATGTTGCTTCTCAGTGCAATGTTAATAAACAATGGAAGTCATCTTAAATCATTTTTGTTTGTATATATTTTTTATGTTAAAGATTACTTTATATTTTTCCTACATATGAGTAATTTATTTAAATTTCATATGAAGATCCTCAAAGGGTTTGGTTAATTATTATTTTTTTTATAATGTGCTTTTATTATGTTATACAATTTTTTCATTCATTAGATTGCAAGTTGTATTTTGATAAAATAAGTTATTGCCTTGTATCGATAAAATTATTTAAATTTAGAATTTTCATGATGACTTTTAATATAGTATAATTATCACTCCCCTCCCCCAGTCGTGTTGTAACTCCACATTATGCAGTAGAGATTGTGCTTTCAATCAAAAATGGCAGGTAGAAAATTAGATATTTGTTAGTATAAATAAATTTTTTTTCTGCTAGCTGAGCAGCAACCAAAATTTGTGCAAGCTTTCCCAGGAAAGCAGTTTTTTTTTTCCTAAGGGCTATGGCAATAATTTTTCAGTTAATCATAAGTGTAGTGTAATAATTATTCAGTCGATTTCTCCCACCCCCAATCTTATATGATTTTCTAGTAGCAATGGGACTTAAATGTCATATTCTATTGGCCATATTTTCCTCCAACTTTCATATTTATTCCTCTAATTAAAAAAAAAAGCATTGAGGTAGATAGCATTGCAAAGTATATTTAATGGATAGGCAACCAATATGTTTATTGTATCAGACCTGTTTATCTAATGTTTACTATTCAGGTATTATAGAATAATTCCCCTGTATGTTTCCCTGTTGACTTATTTTTTAAAATTCAGTGCATAAGAAAATACTATGAAACAGCATTGATTTTTTTTATTATTTCTGGTGTGGTAATTGTTGCTTTATTGGGGCTGCTGTTGCTGAATGGTTATGGTTGCAAGCTTAGTTATTAGTGATACTTTTAGACATGATTCCATATATTGATTTGAATAATAGATGCTGCATGTGTAATTCAAATGTCTCTTTAAGGCTTTTTCTGTGACATTCAACAATTGGGAGAAGAATAAGGTGCCAGATATTGTGTTCTTTTCAGTGCACAGTGTATTGTTTAGTACAATGCTGTTTATTGTTAAGAACTATGAAGTGTTTTGTCATTAGCTCATTATTTACTTTTAGAGCACCATTAGCAAATCAAGAACTGTGCATATTATAATATTTGAATAGTAAATTTATAAGGGTTTTTAGTGAATATCATTTTCTGAAATTTTACCTAAGTAATGTTGCTAAATTTTGAGATTAAACATTTATAATTTTTACATGAAGTTGCAAAACACCTTAATTGTTAAGTTAACAGCATATTGCTTAGGCTTTTTTTGTATCCTTCACGATGTTCAGTTCTAAGTTGAGTTAATGTTAAAGAAGTGTTAATCTTGATTGTGTTTTAATAACAGTTATTTTGTATTCCATGCTTTTTGCTTAATGAAAATTTCAAGAAAGTTGTAAGAAAGAATTATCCAAAATATAGGTATTTCTGTATTCATACTATGATGCTTGTACCTGCTCTCGGCTCACAGTTAAAATTTGCACTTGTGTCATTTCTTAACTGGGAAGTTGGCTGCGGTAGTCGGTTGGTCATGATCATGAACTCGCATTTGGTGTTGTTCCTGTCAAGTCAGAATTTGAGTCCTGATTCCACAGAAGGTCTATGTGGTGTGGAAGGTTGGAGAGGGGGTGGGTGCTAGAGCTCATGTGTCATCTTTAGCATTTAAATAAAGAGGTCCACAGTCATTAATCCTCATGTTGCTTTATGTGATTTGATGAACAGTCTTTCTATCCAAACTGGGAATGCGAAAATGAATAGTGAAAATAAGCCTTTATATACATTCTAAATGCTTATTATCTTCATGCAAGCTGACAATTCAAAAGTAATTTTGTGGCAAGTCAAACTATCATTTTTTTTCCCTTTAAAAATACATTTGTAAACGGTTGTGGAACTAAAATATACATAACTACAATATTTATGAATGTTTCTATGTTTGTCGTGATTTATAAATATGTTACTTCTTATGGCCTTAGTATGATGAGCCTTTACTATTTAAAGATCATTTTTAGCTTTTATTGAATCATGTTGCTAGAACATGAATATTATAACTGTTTTGGACTTCTGCCTACTATCCCAAAGTATTTAACTATCAATTCAAAAATAATTTATGAGAAAACCCAAAAGTTAATTGTAAACTAAAAATATTTTTTATTTCATATATGAATATAAAAGTGGTATATTGCTTTGACTTGTGATTTCTTTCAGTTGAAAACAATATTTTTCTAATCTTTGAAATATTTTTTTCATTTATACATAAAGCATCTGAAATAGTGGTAATCTCTAAATTGTGTTATTTATCTCTGGAGCACAATATTCAAGCATACTTAGTAGATTTTCATACTGTAAATAATGCAAGGTAAAAGTGATGTAAGCAATTGTTTAACTGCATGATTCACTCCTTCATTCTCCAGTTTGTAACTGCATTTTTTTAAATAATTCTCTGACTATCATTGTAGAACTTTTTGTTAATTTGGTGATCAAAGACTCGAATTAGTTGTATGTCTTGTATATATTTTCCCCCCAAGTGGCCACATTAGTCATGATTGTAGCCAGAATTGTTTCCATCGTGCAATGGATTCTATTCCTGATGCCACATTACAGACCAGCCAAGTTGTAGGGCTGATGCACATTAAATCTGTTGAGGCTCCAAGGTCTTATGTTTGTAGAGTGGGGTACACCAGCTTGGGTGTCATGTTATTCACTTGAACAAGGTTCAGAATTAAAGAGGTACATCACTCTTAATAGCTCTTGTGTTGCTTCTTAGTGTTACAAAAATTAAACATTCGTCTTTTTTCCAAATATTGTTTTTGTTAAGGATGAGATTTAAAGTTAGAAAGTATTACATTATTAACAACGTATACTGGCTTGATTGTAGTATAAAAAGTAGTGTATTTTAATATGTTATTTATTTTTGTTTGAATTAATCCATTTTTTTTAGAGTAAAATATGTTCCATGTTTTGTCTCATTTGCTTTAATGCCAAATGTATTTATAATTTATGTTTAATTGAAAAATTAAGTACACTTATAATTTATTTAAATTTTAAGGGTGCAGGTTGAATGTACTTATTGTAACCTTTTGAATTAATTAATATGGTACATTTTTTTTTTTTTTTTTTTTTTATATAAATTTTTTTTTTTTTTTTTTTTTTTTATCTTTTATGAGTTTGAGTCCTGAAATTATTGTCAGCATTATGCACTTAACAATTTTTCACAAATTTTAGTAATTTAGCTTGAGGAGTCATATGTAGCATTGTATCTTAAAATTTCAAAATCTTAAAAAAATTGATTTTAAAGAATGATAAAAATTTAGTCGGTACAGTATTTGATAACATTTTTGCATAATAGAATACTATGTTTTTTATAAATTGTTTTGTCTAATTTTGTTAAGGAGTGTGAATCTTAAAATGCAAAAAGCACTTTGTGAAGAAAGGTGATGGAATGGGAGAGAGGGAATAATGCACTCTGAATTATAGAAAATTAAAAGTTAAAAATATGAAAAATCATATCTTAAATGTACAGTTAAATAGTTTGTTTATTGAATGTGTCCAGCTGCCTTTATCTATCATATCCACTTAAACACCGCTAATTTGTATCATAATTTTAAACTATGGTCAGATATAAGGTTGGCAATCTAATCTCAATGTTACACCAATATGAGAACTTTGAATCTCTTCAAATTTAACATGTATCAGCTCAGCAACAAGAGCGCCTTTGGATGGACAAAACCCATTTCTTAATAGTACATCAGCCCAACTTTTAGATGGTTTTGATTCATTATTTTTAATTCCTTTATTATCATCTACTTTTAAATGCTATAAATATTTTTTTCAGATAAAGTTATTTATTTTCCTTTTTTTAAAAAAAATGTTTTATTCATAACTATTGCATTTTATTAAATATCATGCCCATTTGCTAGATATACTTTTTTTTATTTTTATTCCTCCCCCTCTCTTGAGACACTAATTGTACCCAATTATTGACAGATAAGTAACATTTATATATAAAATCTATTAGTATTCATATACCCTTTTATTACTTGCCTTTATATTAATAACATCTATTCATAATGTTTTTCTGTTAAATTTTAAATCTTTCTAATTAAGTTATATGAAATTGAATAGCATAAGTGAACTCAGCTAACTGTTGAGTACATAACATAAGTTGTAGTTATTTTGTACATGTACTTTTTTCTTTGAAAGTAGTTTTATAAATTTTGTTTTCTTATGTATATGCTATAATTTTATTATTATGACTTGCCTGTTGTGTTTCTATCTTGGGTTCAATTGATTATTTATGTTTATTCTGATCTATTTTCCCTTCCATTTGTTACTGTAGATGGCAACAATTTGTTTTTTATTTGAAAAAATAACATTAAAATAAAATTTAAAAAAATGTGGATACTTATGTGGACTCAAGTTGTGGTGTTTTTTGTTGAAAGAAATCTGTACTATTTTATTTCTAGCAATTGATATTTATCAATAAGGCATCAGAATATGTTAATCAATTCTATGACAGGACATTGTAGGATTTGTATTATATTTTAAAAAGTTAAATCCACAGTAAATTGAAACATGAATAAATTGAAAACAGAAATAGTTGTTATATAAGAACCACATTTACTGAAATATGTAAAAAAAGTTAAAGGTCTTCAAAAAGATGAAAAGTCATAGCAAAGCATATTCTTTAATTGAAGTATCAGAAGTTTAATGAAGATATGTTCAATTTGATGATAAATGAAATTAATGGGTAAAAGTAAAATTCCTTAATAAATTATTAAATCCATTCAAAATAACAAATGAGTTCTCTTCATTGTGAATCTGATACCACAATAATTCATTGATATATGAAACTAATAGCTGTTGACAAGAAAGCTAATGATAATGTAACTTTCAATTACATATAATTGCTGATGTTTTGTTTAAGAATGGTTAAATAAGGTTACATGAGCCTACGTGTTTGGTGTCAAGTTATGACGACAGGGAGAAGAACAAAATAAGAAAAACTGTGTTTGATTTTCTGCTATTTGTACTAATTAAATATTGTGTTTGGCAAAAGTGTACAACGGGGTTTTACAGGAGTACTGCATCCCCTTATAGAAAGTAGCTTATCAGTCGATATGTAAGAACATTTAGGACTATTA
Source organism: Nephila pilipes (assembly GCA_019974015.1). NCBI lineage: Eukaryota > Metazoa > Arthropoda > Arachnida > Araneae > Nephilidae > Nephila > Nephila pilipes. Next base: position 71,265 of record BMAW01026952.1, on the reverse strand, counting down.
ATACTGATCCTATACTCTTACTAGGATTTAAAGGAATTAATGAAATTTTTGAAAAATGAAGTTCGTGCAAAACATTTTCTATAACAAATGGTGTTTTTGGATTAGGAAGAGAAGAGTTGATAACTGCATCGGAATTGTTGGTATAAAGTAAGCAAAAAATGAGTTTATGTTTTCTTTACTAAAATGTATCGTATCAGCAATTTTTTCTGTATTTAATGGGGCACAAAACAAAAAATATGCAAACTGAAAGAATTTCTTGGGATTTGAAAGTTTATGCTGACACTGAAAATAAATTCAACGTACCGTATTGGCTCAGCATTTCTACTACTGAAAAGTTAGACATAAGTTAATCAGAGTGGAATAAAAGCAAATAATTGAAAGTTAATTGAATAGAGAGCTCCACTGTATGAAGGGGCAATTTCCATACCATGTTTAAAGTTTATTGTAGCAAGATTTTGTAATTTTAAAGAAAGCAATTACTCTAACCAAATAAATATAAACATTAATTTCTAAATATACTCCTAAACAGTAGCCACTTGGATACAAAATGAAGAAGTGGTTGGTATATGTAAGCAATCTTATAAAAGAAGTACGACATCTGGACATTGGTAAAACTCAATGTTGTCAAAATGTGCTTGGTGAATTAATCTAGCTAGGCTTATCTCCCATCTAGGAGCAGTCCTTTTCAGTCACTAATGACATCTAGATGATGAGAGGGTCCTCATGGCTTCAAGATAATACAATGAACTGACCTTCCAGAGAATTAATGTATGATTTGAAAGCTATATTGCTACCAAAAAGGAAAACCAAAATTATTTCAACCATCTATTTAGATATCTGTATGTAACTGGGTTATAATTCTTCCCTAGTAGAATTTAATCATTGTGAATTTCATGGAAAGAGTTGGTACCGCGTTTCTCATGCTACGACAAATTAGTTTTGATTGGTTGTCTGTATGAGAGGATTTATTTCTTATTGTCAAATATAGAGTTCCAATAGAAAAATAAAATAGTTTTATGAAGAATATTGTAAAGCTTAGAAGAAAATAATTAAGTTTATACATATACTTGATACAAACAGAAAGTTAAAATTATTGAATATTTACAGAGAGGAGCAAGGAATCTTCCATTTAAGAACACAAAATTTGTCCATCATAAAGATATTCAAGATTTTAGAAATACAGTCATTTGCCTTCACACTTTTCAGTCATTGATAGATTCATAATGACAAGACAAAACAAAAATGCTCATATTGATGTGTAAGTTTTGTTACAGTACCTGTTTTGGGTAATCAATGGCTGGAAAACTATCCTACAAGTTATCTCAAAAGGCACCATCTGTTAATGAGATAAAGGAAATCATTTGGATACTCTAAAAAAAAGGAAAGAAAAAAAATTGGATTTGCTTGGTTTAGTAAATAGGCTGTGTTTGATCAAGCTATCCTGTTAGGATGTGACATCTATATCCCCTGAATCATTTTTTCAGGCTTTCAGAATTACATCGCTAGAAGAGGAAGACCCAATATTATATTCTTGATAATGGTATGAATTTTGTTGATGTCTCTAATGCCCTATTGAATGGAATGGAATTCTTAAACACATTATCTTGAAGAGAAGATAATGGTGGTGTTTTAATCCTCCTTCTGCTTCCTGGGTAGGCAGGTAGTAGGAGAGTTTAGTTGGCTTATGAAGTAAATATTTCAGAATGTATTGTAAAAGACATGTCTTTCCTTTTAAGAGATAGCAATAGTCTTATGCGACTTTGAAATTGTCATAAATTCATGTTTTCTTATGCTTTGGAGAGCGATTAATTGGATATGAAACCTTTTTTGCGGCAAATATTTTTCAACCCTGTGGAGATGAAAGAGTAGTGAATCTTGGTATGTCAGCGGCTGTTTTAAAACTTGGTCCGGTGAGTCCAAAAAAAGGAAGTTGATTGGTCGCTTTTTGCTTCTCTACCAAATGGACTGGAAGGGACATCTCCCTTGAACTAGTTATTAAGGTATTTTAACTAAAAAAAAACATTGTTGAAGAGAGCCGCTGCATATTCCCCTTCCAGTTTCATTGTGATATGAAAATAAACATTGTAATATTTGTAGAGAAGGTTCCAACCATTATTATAGTTGAAAAACATCCACTCCCTGTTGAATTTTAGTTTAGTGGAGAACGGTTTTCCATTTGATGTCATTGGCTGTCTCAAATTGAGTGGCAAGTCTCATTGACATGTGCACCAAAGCTGGAAGATAACTAGTTGTGATTTATGTGCAGTTGTCTTAGACACACAGAGGCAAGTGTTTCGTATCGGGGACATATGCAACCAGTAGTTCTAGGCTGTGTTGCCATCTTGTGTTCAAATCCTGGATCACCACTTTAGCTTGTGCATGTTTTCCAACCCCATGGAGGGAAAGGACAGTTGTTTCGCTGTGGTATGTCAGCAGCTGTTTCAAACTGTGGGTCTGAAGAAGGAAGTTGACCGGTTGCTTTTTGCTTGGCTTCTGCCAACTTGGCTTAAAGAGACATCTCCCTTGGGCTAGTTATTAAGGCATTTTAACTTCAGGCATTGTTGTTGAAGAGAGACACTGCACCTTTAAAGAACAGGCTTCGGTATCATCAAAATATAATGGCAAATTTATGTATTTGTTTTAGATCTGAATATCTTGACTATTTAATGCAGACTGGAATCAAAATTTTACATGAATGAAATATTGTATGTGACATTGGCATCATTGGTTATGAAAACAACAAATATATTAACTGGCCCTTGCTGACATGTCATTGGATTATTTCTAGGATCAAGCAATATTGTCAAGTTCACGTTTCAATCAGTCTCTGTATTTTTGTTTAAAGAAATCTGTAACATTATTTGTGGCAATAATGTTAATAATTAAAGTATGAGAATGCTACTCTTGCTTTGCTATACTTTGCTAAGCTCCTTCTGTTTAGGATATGTATAAGCTTTAAGTAAATAAGGCATAAGAAATTTAAATGAACATGTGGTTGGCAACTTATTAGTTATTTGCACTTCTGTTTTCAACATTTGGTATATTTTTCTTCTAATGACTTTACAAACAAAAAAGCTAACCATTGCATATTTTGTGCAGGTTTTAGTTCACTTTATTTACACTTTTTTTAAAAAAAAGATGATTCTGAAATAATTTCATACCCTACAAGTGGTGTAATATATATATTAAAGTAATGTTTATGTATATATAGTAACCAACTGTAAAACAGGATTATACAATTTATCAACTAAAGAGAGAGAGAGCTTTGAATTTCTTTAGAAGTATGAAGTAGTAGAGTGTAGTGGAAATACAGGGTTATTCAAAATGAGTCATTCGATTTTAAAATGCTATATTTTCATAAATAAATTATACAGATTGATGAGTAAGGCATGAATGCAAAGGAAAAATGTTGAAGTTTTGTATTGTAAACCATTGTGTGCTAATTCACAAAAACTTTTAGAAGCTTTCTCGGACTTGCCTCATTGTGAACTAGATAAGTTAAAGTTACACGTAAAGGTATAGTAGCCTGATGACAGAATCATTGGTTGGTCGCTGAATTCTATTTAAGGCCAACAAGTAAAATAATTCTCGCTAAATCTTCAATGAACCCTAGAATTCGTACATCAATTGTGCAGTGGGAATTTGAACAGTCGAATACCAACTTGCGTGTTATCCTCTTCATTTAACTGTAATTTTAAAAATCCATCTCAGTTACTAAATATATTTTTTAATTTTAAAAAAGAAATCAAATGAAATTTTAAATTTAAGAAATATATAATAGGCAAGTTTTGTTGTGGATCATTGTCAATGTATGCTTTCTTTTCTCTTGTAAAATAAAGGTATATTTAAATTTTTATTTTGCAAGAAAAATTAATATTGTTTTAATGTATGAGAAATTTCACCCTGGAAAAGGATGAAAAAGAATTTTGTATTTGAATAATTATTCTTAATTTTTACCTTTTAATTAATATTAAGAGCTAATTGAATAGTTTTCAATTAGTACATGAAGTGCTTAAAGAATGAAGCCTTTTAATGTAATTAGTAGAAAAAATAATTCATAAATTTTATCTTAAAAATATATGAGTTAGCTGTGAAGGAGGTAATCAATTTTTTTATATCATGAATATAAAATCCAACCTTTTTTTTCCTCCTTGTAATGTTACAAATTTTGGAAAGAGTTCATTAAGAGTTAAGAATTTTATTTTAAATAAAAGAAACGTAATTTTTAAATTAATTGTTTGAATATATTATTTTTATGTGTTTGTGATTCTCTAAATAAAAAAATAATTATAGAATTATTAATTGAAATTTCACACATTTCAAAAAAATGTTTTTAAAGAACCGTAAATTATGCTAAAATTTTTTATATATAAATTTGTAATACCTATGGTCAATTTTCAGACAAAAATTATTTCCGCAGTTCATATCTTCATCATGGTTCATGAGTATATTTATTATTTGAATGAATAATCAATGAAATATTTTACTAACAATAATTTTACTGTTTTTCTTTTTTCCCGAATTATGGAAAAATGGATTGAATTTTTCTGCATGAAAAATGTGAGCATAACTTCAAAAAAGTTTTTTTTTTCTGACTTTTATAGAAAATTTATATAATGAGTTTATTTAGCTGTTTTTTTATAAGATATTGTATTAATTTGTGTGCTTTTAAATTCTCAGTTTGTATTTAATAACATATATCCTTTTTTTATATAAATTTTGAATAACCTTGTGATATATTTTTCTATGAGACAGGTGATTCATAATCGTATGATACTATTGTACTATTACAAGGCTTTAATGAAGATGTCATAAACAATTAGATTCTAGTGTAGATAATCTCAAAAGATTGGTTTAAGACTATGTATAACTTTTAAAACTTTTTCATATACATAAAGAAATTAAGAAATATTTCATGAAATATATTGATGAAAAAACCTGCACGATTTCTCGCCTGTTGTAATAATCATGGTAGTTTGGAGTAGAATAGATACCATAATCTGAAGAGGAAAAAACTTTGTATTTCCATGATTATTGTGTGGAATAATTTGGGCTGCTGCTATTCTACTATTAAAGCTCAAAATATTTATTTTGTGATATGTGAAAAGCTTCAAGAATTAAATATCTACTCAATTATCACCCCATATTCTGATCATGATTCAGAACGAGTTCTGTTTTAATAGCATATTGTGCAATAACTGATGAAATATTTATTCAGTTCATATCTTAAGTATAAATCATTGAACGATTAATTGTGCTCACAATAGAGCATAATTAGAGACCAAAAGCAAAAAGAGAAAGTAATATTGTTAAAATTTTATAAGTTTGAAAAAAATGTTTCTATGAGAAGCAGTTAGTTTATTTCTCTTTTATTCAAACAGATTATAGAAAAAAAATTTAAGTTTTCTTTTTGTGAGGTATTTTTATAAGGATATTAGTCATTCATATTATATCTGTAATACACGACTACATCAAAATGTTCAATGTGTAAATTTTAGAGCATTAATTTTATGTAAAAATTTTTATAAAGCAAGACTTATTTTTGAAATTAATTTTACTTGGTAAAAAAAGTTCATTTTACATAATTTTTATTTTTGTCATGTATAGATTTATATTAGATATTTTGGTATGATAATAAACTCTTCTTTATTGTGTTTTGTTTATGTTTAAAATTTTGATTAATATCGTACTTTTTGAAATATCTTCAAAGCTTCTACAATTACTTTCATTATTTACTATCTTTAGATTCATTTTCTGTATGATACATTTGTGCATTAGGAAGTTTTTTCCCTGGCTCACTTATTTTCAACACTATATTATTGTTTTAATAAATTTGTAATTTTTACTGTAATTGTGTAAATTTAATAATCCATGTTTCCTTGCAAATGAGACCTGAAAATTCCTTGCATGATATTTCAGATGTTTATGTGTTCACACTATATAAGCCTTATCTTCAAAAATAAACCCCACTTATATTTATAAAACACATATAATATGTCCTTTGCAACATACAACAACAACAACAACAAAAAAAAAAAAAATGAATTATTAAATTATTATAAAACATTATTTAAATATAAATAAATATGATTCATTGCATAAACAGAATTAAAAAAAAAAAAAAGTGTTATGTGTATAATTGTATAAGTGAAATGTAGGTTGTACATGCCAAAATAAAACATTTTCAAATAGTATGGCCTAATTTGTCTTCTGAAACATTTTTTTTTTTCAGAAAGACAGTATACTTTAATTGAAAGTTAATGGAAGTCCAGGTGGCTAAGCCATTTATTTATAGAATTAAGGTTACAGCTTACTCATGTAAAGTGAAGGGAAATTTTGAGAGTCTGAATTTCACCTGATGGTTTTATAGAATCACAGGGGATGGGTTATTAAGTTAAATCAAATTAGGAAATAAATTTTGTGTGGTTGTTGACTCTAATTATAATTATAATAGCTAGCACATTATATATTTAGAAATTCTTAAATAAAAATAATTTGCAGGTTCATGAGTTTCCAATCATCAACTGTATGAATAATTCAGTTCCGATTGCAAACTAGTGTTGATTGAACAAAATCATTATTGTGATTACTTAAATTTAATAAATGATATGTATTGTGGTGATATTTTTTGATAATGCTTACTATTCCAATTTTTTTAGAAAGGAGCCAATTAAACGTAATAGTAAGTTTGATTATTGTTAACATTTTTTTTTTTATATTTAAGATGGAAACCAGAGGACTGGGATACGTCTTCTAAAATTTAGTCTACTTCTTAAAGTTGTAAAAAAACATTATGTATGCTCTGAATTAAAAAAAAAAAAAGTTAATGTACATGATTTAATTTTTTTTTCTCATTATTATTATTACTATTTAATTTTTTACCACTATTATAAATTCAAGGAAAACTTTAAATAAGTCTGCTAAAAAATGCCCCTTTTTTAAGTATTGATTACTTATGTATTCTTCATTTGGTTATTAAATCAACTTTAAAACTTTTTTATTAATGTAAAACAAATAAGTTATTTTACCTTTCTAGCCATAAATTTTTTTAACGTCATGTACGGTTCCTTAGCAACTATTTTAGTTAGCCTTTACTTTTTTAAAGTAAATTTTCCATTGTTATGATAAAGCTGTGATTTAAATTAAAAAGAAAAAATTCTATATGAGTGTAACATATTTAAGCGTCCCACTTCCATTCATGAACTAATTCTGCCTAAAACAATAATTAAAATTATTTTTCATGTAGATAAACGAAATACAACAGCTAGAAATAGAAGCAATATATAATCAAAGTTCGTGACATGCCTTACCGCAAAGCAATTTTTCTTCTTTTTAAAACTCACAAAATTTTCGTGACTTATGATTTAGCTTTGAAGTATGTCGACATCGTATTAAGATAGGAAAAAGTCCGAGCAAGAATTTTATCCAATTTCCCAAGCATAACGAACGTTCTTTATTAATGTCATCATTCTCCGCCGATTCCTCGAATATTTTGAGTTGGGAATGAGTATTCTTTGGCGCCAGGAAGTCCTAATTTAGGAACTTATAAAAATGAGGCGTTTTATGCCTATATATTTATTGCTTAATCAATCCGTGGTGTCATATTTTGCCTTCACCTGACTGCATTATTATTTACTTCTACCACCCCTAACAGATTAGAGATGACGAATGTTTTTGGTTTCGTTTATTAGGATAAGCAGATTCGAGGCAGACTGTCTCCCCGGCGTGCATCGATTGCTTATTTTACGTCCCTGACCTGTCTTTTAAAGGTCATCTCTGATTCCGGGAAAGAGTCTGGGCGCGACATTTGATTAACCCTGGTGGTGGAGTATAATTTTAGTGTTCACATGTGTCCCCGCCCCCTTTCCTTCCGCAATCATTTCCATTTCACGTTGTTGCCATTTTTTCATGTTTTATACTTTATAATAATTCGAATTCGAAAAACGTTGTTTTGAGTGATCCTGGAGATATTCCGATTCGAAATTGTTTAATTTTTCTTGCAAATATTTTTGTATTAATTCGAATTAAATGATAAAATAATTTATGCAATGTAAATTATTAATTATTTCACACAATTTTATTTTTATTTATTTATTTGTTCGAAAATTTCACCATCTTTCCATACTCGTTTCATTTTTCAATGGAATAGGACTTATTTAAAGGAAAAAAAAAATATCTTACATATAATTGCCAGCATGTTTCGGTTGATCTTTGAACAGAAAATTTTGTCGTCTATAGTTGAAATTTTAACATGTCGTGGAATTCCTTTTTTTTTTATTCAAAAAATTATCTAATAATGTGCGTGTTTTTTAAGGATTGGAATATTTTATGGTTACAATCAAAGATCATTGTAAGGTAAATAAAAGCATGCGAGTAAGATACATTTCGTCTTATAATATACATCATATAAATAATATTCATTGAAAATATTAATTTTATTTGCTTTTTGTGTGTAAAATTGAATGGTTTTTATTTTATAGAAATATTCTATTAATTTTTTTTTTAAAAAAAACTTTCATATTTTTTATTTATCTAATCAACTGTTATGTACGCTTCCGGCCTCGATCATATCTTAAAAGATGACAAATGATCCGTATATTCTTTTTTATTTAATGATTATTAAACGAATACTTGAACTTCCGGCCATTGAAATGAATGGACAAGTTTATCTCACTACAATCCTACGATTCTTTTTATATCCTCTCAGTTGTGTTCTGATGAGCTGATTAAGTTTAATTTTTGTTGTTGAATTATTTCGAAATGATGAAAAACTAAGGATTGCGACACTTTTTCTTGCCGTTTTCAAATATTTTTTATTCACTATTCGTTCAAATTAGATACATTCTTCAAAGAGTTCATTCTTTCAATAATTTAATGTTTGAATAAATAAAATTTTGAGTTCTGTTTACACTCACACATTTAATTCTAAAGAAAGTAGTTTGAAAAAAACTTAAAATCAGGGAAATTTAAATGTATGTAATTTTAAGTAAAATGTAACAACGGTAGAAAAATGGGGGGGGGGTTATAATATTGTTGCAATTTTTAAACTATTAAGCTGGGTTATTCTAAAATTGTAGGTCTTAATTATTCCTATCTACAAAAAATGTTAAAAACGGTTTTAATTCCAAAAATATAATCTTTAAAAATTCTGAAAGCTTAAAAAAAAAAAAAAAAAAAACCGCACACAAAATCCCAAAAATAAATCTTTAATAACCAAAAACTAAAATAACAAAAACGGAAAATTATATATATATATAAACTCAAAAGAAAAAAATCAAATTTTCAAGTACAATACACCACATGCATTATTCAAATTAGTCAATATAACCTTGTAGCCCAAAACACATTTTCACGGAAAGAACAATTTTTAAACGTTGCCAAAATGCTAACACTAAACTCTAAATTGAACCAGTCAAAGGCCCGCACGACCTACTTGGAATATTGAAATTAAAAATTTCTATTAAAAAAACAGAATTAAAGTTCGTCTTCTTACAAAACAGAAATTTATGAAAAGAAACGGAAAAGACAAATAATAATTAAAAACGAAATTTAAAAATACAAGAAAATCAGTATAAAGCATCGCTATTTAGCAAACTAATTCCTAACTTAATATAATGAAAAAAATAAGGAAATAGCATTTAAAATTATAATAATAAAAATGCAATGAGATATTTAAAAAATTAAATTTAATTAAAAGTAAAAATTTTTAATTATCAAAAAAAAAATCTATTATGAAAATTTTAACTATAAAAAAAACAGAAAAAATTACGAGTAATCTATTTTATAGCTTTTATGTTGTAAGCTTCTCTTTAAAAAATTGGATAATCAGCTTTAGCATTAGTGTATATATATATATATGTGTGTGTGTTTAATATTAAATTGCAATCAAAATAGGAAACAATTATCTTTCTTGTGTAATATGTAACTAATAATCATTTTCAATTTTAAAATGAACATCTAAAATCTTTTTACATTAGTTTTAATCAAATTTAAATTATGAGGATAAAAATGTTAAATCTGGTTTAACTTCTGGGTTAAAATTAATTTCAAAATTTTATGATCGTCAATATATCTAAATAACTTGAAAATTCTATTTTCTAAAAAATAATATTCGTGAAAATGTTAATATATGTTACCAAGGTTTAAGTAGCCGGACCACCTTGAGGTATACTCTTAATTTGTTTATAGTTTTTTCTATTAAAACTTAAATACTTTTCTCTTTTGCCTAAATTAATAAGAAATTTTAATTTCTCACAAGAAAGAAAATAATTAATTTTGAATAAGTCTTATCAAACTATCTAGTATTTTGTACCTTTTTTTTTTACCTGTTTAAGTTATGTAAGTGCTGAAAGCATTAGTTTCAATTCTAAATTCAATAGGTTCTTTATAAAATTTAAGAGTTAAAAAAAATATGAGGAAGTTTAACGATATTCATTATTTTTTTGTATTAAGTTTGAATTTTTTTTAGTTATTTTTCTATCACTGTTATTAATTGTAATAAATGCATTATTATTTATCAAATGTTTATTATTCATATTAGCATATAACTCTGTACAAATAATATAATTACTAGGTACATTGTCCATATAACAAATAATGAATTCATCTTGTAATTTTTACAATTTATTATTTGAATCTTTTAGATCTAAAAAATATTAGTACTATCTTTGACCGTACAATTTAAATATTTAATATCTTCATTAATACTTTATTTATATTCTTTAAAAGCTTTGATAGGTAAACTATATTTAATAGCCAAATTAGTTGAAAAATTATTAATAATTTTATTTTTATTAATGTTGGAAATTATAAAGTCTGAAATCTGTTCCTTTATTCATAATCTATCTTAAGAATTTTAACCCTAATAATATTTAAGTAACCATTAAGCACATTTTGGTACTCTTCATTTATATATTCTTTTTAATTCTTACTATTACAAACATATTTGCTCCACAGTTCTTTATTATTATAGCTATAAATCATACATTCTTTATTTTTAATAAACTACGATATTCTATTTTTTTTATTATCATAATCACAATTAGCAATTTTATTTTTATGAACTACATTATTACAAATATCGTTAACAATTTGTAGGCAATCTATTTATTAATTTTAAAAACAAAATCCTTAAGAATTTTAATTTGTCTTTTTTTTTTTTTTTTTTTTTTTCAGACCAAGAAGAAAATATATAATACTTTTGATATTGAAATATAAAATTTATTTTAGATATATATTTCTTTTAAAGCCACCATATCTATATATTTTCTCTTATTATTTCCACTCCTGTTTTTACTTTTACTATTAATATTATTGGAAACGTTGAGCATATTGTAACTTGCACTTCCCATAAAAGTATTCTTTGATGTTGTCTTATTTAAGGATTTGAATTATATTTTTATTAAATACCATAGCTCATTACGACCATATGTGAATAAACTATTGTAAGTTCTAATATAATGAATTTCAATCCATAGTCTTTTTATAATTAAGACTCAATACGCACACTCACGATATGTGTAGTGATTTTTTCAAGTTTTATTTACTTTTCTAATTTTACTTTAACTGTCGCAGTAAGGAGTTCATCTTTATTTTCTGATACAATTCCATTTAATATTTTAATTTATTCGATCACGCTCTCGAAATCTATAAAATCCACACATTCTCAACTTTCCAACACGTAGGGATAATCCCTACTAGACATTTCACCAGCGTATGAAATATCTAAAGATCCCTAAATCTAATACCGTGAGATCTGAATAATTCTTGCATTGATTTCCCAAACAGGGACTCTGCGATCCTTCTCTATTTTCGACCCTCCTTCTTGTCAACCAATTTTTGTCTCCCCCCCTCCCTATTTTTTCACGTCAATGACAGTGAAATCTTGTTTGGCGCAGCATAGTTACATCAGACTCTTGCGCCAATAATTTTCACTTTCATTCACTCTCTCCCAAACAGGGAAAGTTTCTCTCTTCTGACTTAACCACTGAGGTTAGTGGACGCTGAATATGTTGCGTCCATCACTATCTCGAGGTAACTGCCTCTCTCTCGTGTTTTAATGTGAAATACATTAGTAAACAATGGATTACAATTTATTTTTTGAGTCATAACTGCAACGCAGAAATGTCAAATGTGTTAAAATCTTTAATGGGAAAGAAATTGAAAAATTAATTGTGTCGGCATAATTATAATATCCTTCAAATGTCTAGACTAAAGTTTTCATTAGGTCTGCCATTAGTTTAACCCCTTCCTACTCAAAAATAATATTTTATACAAATGTGATTTTAAAGTACTATGACCAAACACACAAGCGTAAAGCTTTAAGAAATGCTAAGAATTTATATGTGTACACACACATATATATATATTCTCTGTGCTATACGCATATTTTAAAATGCTTGGATTACTGTATTGATTTTGATAAAAATGAGAAGGAAAAAAAACCAGTTTAGTAACGGAATACAATTGAAGCTTTTCCTTTCATTGAGTATTGAAACCTAATCTTCATGATAATTTAAATTTTTATAAAAATAATAATAATAATCAGGGATATGGTTTTTAAAAAGTCCACTAGAATTTAGATGCCAGAAAATATTTTTCCTGAACATTACTAACGTTTTATTTTAACTAGACTGAAGCAATTTGTCAAAAAAAATTAGCATTATTTTGAAAATTAATCTTGATATTTTAAATTTCAGAGCATGATTATTGAAGGTTTAAATTGCCTATTATTCAGAACGGTGTAAATATTGTCGTTTTTTCCATGATGTGTTGTAATAAAGACCCTCAAATGAATAACGGTCGACCGGGAGACTAGCCCGAGTGAATGACCTTCACTCGCCTTGACCCACTTCAGAGTTGTCGATCATTTGTCAACTCTTTTCTTCCACGAATGCAGATAGATGTGAATAAATGTTGATGTTAATCACAGTTAAATAAAACTGTGTTTGTTTCGGTTTTATTTTCACTGAAATCATCGAGACATCCTTTAAATATGGCCAATTATTTACAAATAATCATTATGCTTTTGTTTAGGAATTTTTGTCATTACTTTTTTATGTAGACATTTTTTTTTTTTTTTACAAAAAATGAAACATTACTGAGAGAAGTGGATTTTATAGTTTATTGGATAATTTTTTATTGACAAATTGATTAATATGTTTAATATTAGCATTGTCATCCATTTTTTAGTGATTATGGTGAAGAAAATAAAACAGAAAAAAAAGAACACAATTATAAACATTTCCTAGTTTATATATATATATATTGTGAGAGAGGATTTCATAAGGGTATTGATGTTGACTGTTCTTTTGATATTGACTTAGTTTTAGATGGAAGAATAGTGTGTGTGCCCAAAGCTATACATTTATTATGCCAATCGAACTAATTTTTGTATTGATCGTCAGTGTTTCTTTTTTTCTTTTTCTTTTCTTTTCTTTTTTTTTTTTTTTTTAAGTAATATGGACAATTATCTTTTTATTGTGATGCGTCATTTATGTCAAGATTTATTAACATAAATCACTTTCAGATAGTCCATTGCATTTTCATAATTGCGGTTTTGAAGTATATTGTCAAAACATTAGTTTTGCACCAGTTTTTTAAAATAAAATCGAATGAGGGAAGCTTGGAAATTATTTGAATTAACCTTGTCCCCTCGTTCGCAGTGTCGCGCATTTGCCTTTTTGCATGTGTTTACTAATTTGCTTTATTGAATATAGTAATTCTTATTTTTCTTTAGTTCATGTTTTTCCTGTGGCTAAATTTTAGATATCTTAACTTTCTTATGATAAGCCAAATTCTTAGAGAATATTTCTTTTGTTCAGATAAATAACAATACTGTTGTACTCGATTTACATTGATTCGTTTCATCATTTAATTGCAACATTTTATTTTAATCAACAACACTGTTCGTGTATTTTAATCCACTTATACATTGTGTTGTTCATCTTTTCTTCCTTGTTGTGTTTTTCAATTTATGCAGCGATTTTTCTTGCTAGAATAAAAATGTTAAAAAATTGACTCTTTCGATTTTTGAGTTTTTATGATAGAAGATTGTTTCGTGTGTGTAAGTGAGGGTGAGTTAAATTCATTTTGTAGAGATTAAATGATTCTTGATTTTATAAAATGTATACACACATAATATTGCGATTGAAAGAAATTTCGGGTGGTTTTTTTTTTTATAGTTAAATAGTACAATTAATTTCTTGTTAATGTCCCAATAGTATATGTTCGTCTTATGTGTTCCGTCCCTGTGTTGAACCATTAAATGTTTCTAGTGGTGTTCAAATTATTTGTTAGCAAATGTGTTTCTGAGTGGTATTCGTAAATGCCTTCAAAATCATAATATAAATCACACTTCTTTTTTTTAAAAAAAAAAAAAATATGTATTGATAAAAAAAATTCTTAGGAATTCGAAGATTGTTTCTTTCCCTTCTCATAAAAAAACGTGTATGCTGTTTTTGTTGAGAGAAGACTATTGAGATAAAAAGCTTCTCTCTATATATCGCTAGTAAAATTGAAGAATTGTGAATATTTGTGTTTCGAAATAATTATTATAACCTTATCATTTTTTTAAAATTCTGATAATTTCTAAATGTGTTTGAAGAAAAATGTACGATCGTAAAATATCAATAAATCAATGAAGATAAATAACTAGAATACCACGAATGACTTAGACTAATATAAAAAATAATGTACATTTGCTACCTGCGTGGGAAAAAAAAGAATTCGAATTAAAGTTATTTTTCAAACGATTTTAATTACGTATTTTATGTATTCACAAAAGTGAGATGGAGAAGCCCCTTTCTTCTCGAAACTTTTAAACTTCCTCATTTGCTTGTTCGGTAGTATGTGTAGTGCTGAAGTGATTATTATTATTATTTCTGTAGATATCCGTGTCGTAACCGTATTCCATTCATAATCGCATGATGAAACTTTTACGTTTCTTCTTGTTTAGGCCAATTCGAATCCCATTCATGCTGCCAATCAAAGTTTTGCCATTAAGGCAGCAATGCATCATATCTCGCGTTCATAATTAGAACATCCTCATGCAGCGACATCTGTTAATAGCTTTCCACGATACAGCGGTAGCTATAGGAAGAATGTATTACTTGCGTATCGTGACGTAGCGATGCGGAAATGACGTCTCTCTACTATGAATGAGAGAGAGAGGAGGACGCCCATAACCACGTAAGCCTCCAAGTGATTCGGAGATATTATGTGTCGTTTCCGTTTCCCGCAGTGAAGTTGCTGTCTCGTAATTTGATTTCATAAATCAAAAAGTAGTTAAGGAATCATCGTTAGGGGAACGTCTTTATTTTTCGTGTTCCACTCCTGCACACTCACGATTAAAGCACTTGCGCAGATTCCTCTATACGTTTGACCTTTTCAAAGTGGAGTTACACTCTGACGTGTTCGATATTTAAATTATCTCCTTTTCCTTTATTGCAGTCTGGCTCGTTTCGGTCGATCCGAGGCGTGGGAGGATTTAATTTGAAATTTCATTTCGGCTTCTTTGATTGTAGGAGGGATGTTTTTTTACTCCTCCATCTATCGAATTTTTTCTATTTCGATACATATTTATAGTGGTCTTCCATCTTTTTGATAGAGTCGAAAGGTAGCAGTTTAAAATGGAATAATAATGCGCCCGTCATCACCATTTTCATAGTGATGCAAACGATTTTTTTTTTATTCGTGAGAATCTTCATATGTTCATAGGAACGCTAGTCCATTTGTCACCTACAAAGGCTTGTTAGTATTATGTAAACACACACACACATATATATTAAAAAAATTAATAAAAGTTAATTTTTTTTATTACATGTTATAAATATATATTTGAATAGTATTCATAGCCTTAGTATCTGTTGCGGTACTGCTTTAAAATATAGTTAGAAAATTGCGAGGGCCTCATTTTCTGATTCAACCTATGCATTAACGGAATTTTAATTTACTTAAGTGAACACATGCACGGTACAATTTTATACTAAATGACTTCCAATTATCGTTTTATTTTGTAAACACAACGTACACACGTTGATATGTTTTGCTTTTGAACAGTGTAAAATTGGACTACATTCAAAGAATGGGTTCAAGAATTGACACCTGCCTGTTCCGGCACCTTTCCTGCAACCTATAAATTTGGTAATAAAATTCGCGAAAATGTATGAAGTATGAAATGCTTGCCTTGGTGGGATATCGGAATAAAATTGGAAGGCTGCTTAAACTTACCAAAACATTTATTTCTGAATCGTTCATTCACCGTTATTAAAAACCTCCATTCTAGTATACTGCTTAATTTTTAGATTTGATAATTTTAGAATTTTTTGAAACGATTTTTAAAATTATATTTTTTAACACCAAGAAAAAATATAATTTATAGCCAATATTCAATTCAACTATCCCTCCCTCTTCCGCTACACACAACTTTCACAAAAAAAAAATCGACCGATTATTACTGTATTTTTTGTTTACGTTGAACGGCAATCTTAAGAATAATTCTAGTGCCGTGATTGTTTTCCCGATCCATCTCATCCCGGGTCGACTTAGATCTCGATCCGAAGACCCATTTGGAATCCAGTTCAAGGCCTAGACGTCTGGGAAGGAAGAAGTGCTGCAGTCTCTCCTCCCGCTTTACCTTTGCCCTTTCGACGAGGCGAAGGCGTCGACGTCATTTCCTCACGCGGGGAGGAGGGGAAGGGGGTGCATCACAAATGGCGGCTTTTTACTTCGCTGCCGCTGCTCGTATCGATCCCTTGCGAGGAATGGCGGAGGGGTCACTCACACCGAGGTAACAGTAGTCCAACTCTTCCACGCCAGACGATTTCTCTTCAGTCAGTGCCTTAACCCGGCTAGACGCGAGCCCCTCTTTTTTTTTTTTTTTTTTTTTTTTTTTTCCGAAGGGGGTCGTCTCGACTCCGGTCTGCCACGTCGTAAATATAAAAGGTTGTATTGCTGCTCAGAAAAACGGGAGAAATCGTATCCCCTTTTGTCTAATCTCGTTCTTGTTGGGGAAAGAATATCGGAATGTTTACCTTTTGCGAGGATTTCTCCTCCCTCTTCCGTGAGGGACTCCTCAAAGAATCATCTCTCTCTCCGGTAGACTTGTCTGTGTTTCATATCGAATTGCCTTCCGTGTCGGTCTGAGTTTTTCCTCTCCGCTCGGAGACCTGGTCTGTTTTGTCAGGGCCTTTGACCTGAAACGGAACAATTTCGGGCCTCGCGCTCGCTTACTGCAATATGGAATGGGAAAAAATATAAACCCGAATTATTATTTTCAGGATTACTGTCCAGGCATATTGAGTGTGATTAAAATAATTTGTCGAAAATTTGAAAGACGTGAGAATAGTATCGGTTTTAAGGAATACTAATAACCAATTTTAGAATATGTGCTTAAAAACTATTTCTCCGACGCGTCCCCCCCCCCCGCTATGAAAATGAGGTTGCTGTGTCAGGCGATCATTTATCGAATACCGAGTTCTGGAATTTTTGTATGTATATATTATTCAGACATTAACTCGGAGTGAAGAGCTCTATGCATAGAAGATAAATCAGATTACTAGATATTTTTAAAATTGTTTCACTAATTAGTGAAGGAAATTAAAATGGTATTATCGAATTAGTTTTTGTCTGTTTATGTTATATTATTTTAATTCTAATGATTTTTTTCCCCTTCAAAATAATAAAGTTTGAAAATATTTCTTTTTTGACAGTGACAGTTTCACATTCTTCAGATTTTTGTAAAACCCCATTAGTGATAATTGTTTTTTCGTGCGTGTTTGTTTAGTCTATAACATTTGTGTTAGTCACAAAAATACGCTGTTTTTCAACAAAGTGTTTGACTGTATTCGAATACTTGATTGTTATTGAGAAAGTAAATTTCTGGGAACATTTATAATCAGTCGTGTTTGAGTGATTCTTCTCGGTCATAATTTTGGGAATGCTAATAAACTTGGAATCCCTACTGCAAATATTATTTCTGGATGGTCTTTTTATCCAACAAAAAATAAAGTGGAGTATCGATGTCTTAAAATGAAGTAATTATGAAAGACTTTCGATAGAGAATTGATCGCGTACTTTCGGATTTTTTTTTGTTTAGGTGAATAACTGAGTTCAGGGAGATCGCTTTGCTAAAAAATTGCGTAATTGTTTGAATTCATATATAAAAATATTTCATTTAGAATCTTATTCAAAAAAATGTTGATTATGACTTGTTCCTAAATTTATTTTTTACCCTGTCAGTTTTTCTTTTGTGCATTTAAGCTAATAATTTTTTTTTCTTCTATAAACTTACTCCATCTCCTTCATTTTAAGGAAATTCGGCTTTTTAAAAGTAACTTATGCTATGAATCTTGTAAAAGAACTACAGTTAAATTTGAAAGAGGTTCAAATGTCTTTTCTTTTAAACTCTGAGAAAAAGAAGGGGAAAAAACACATTCTGTCTCTTGATTCTTTTTGTTTGTGTGTGAAAAATGAAAATTTGTATACAATATTGTCCCCTCTCCCTCCTGAACCTTCTAAAACGTTTCTGACTTGCAACACCCTTAACTATGGATTTCCCTTGGCGTTTCACCCTGGCTCAGCATAGCAATCGTATGAGTAAAAGTTAAAAAATAAATAAATAAAAGACAGGTGTCATCATTGATTCTCGCCACACCAAACTGGTGCTTAAGGTGATCACAACAGCTGCAGGATATTCAGCCCGGTCCTACTCTGCCTCCCGGACTCTTCCCCAATTTCGAAATCCCGTTTCCCCATCCCCGAAAAGTATAATGAACACTCAATAAACCTCTCAAATAGCTGTATTATCGAACAAATTCATTATTGAAAAATAATCATGAAAGCTTTTGCAATATTCAGCCCCTTCTCACTTTGTTAACCACTGCCCATTTGATTACTTAGATATTTTCGTTACCGATTCGAACACCATATTATCGTGAGAAATATCAACATGGATGATGGTGTACGAATAGTTAGACTTATCATAGCTGAACTTTTCTCGAGTCGATTGATTGGAAATCCACTGAATAAACAGTGTTTGAAATAAGCCTCTAAAAACCAGAGAGGGAAGAAAAAAAAGAACTGGTTTGTATCCTTTTGAAGCTGAGAAAATGTTTTAACTCGCATTTTCTGGCGATTTTTTTGTTGTTGTCTTAATGACCCTGAGAAACAGCATTGGCCTCGACCTTGAAGGCGAGCATTGGCGCTTCATTCCCCCCCCACCTCGTATTGAATACAGTTTGTTGTTCCTTTTTTAGGTTACTGCGTCAACAAATGGAATTTTATTTGTTGTTGCTATGACTTCAGAATTGTCACTGAACAAACCCCCAATAAAAAAAAAAAAAGTTGTCAACTTTGTATCAAATGGTTTTCCCTCCTTTTTTAAATCTGATTAAAAGAATTTTATGCTCATCTATAGCGGCCACATCGAGTAGTTTTCAAAAGCAATCTTTCCTTAAGTCTATTATAGGTATCGAAATACATGTGTAGCAAATTTTACATGCTTTTTCAAAAAATAATCATCATTTGTGAAAACCTTTATGGATACATTGGATTACGGATACATTGATTTTGTGGAAGTAATTATGCATGCGAAAAGGGGGGTTGCATAACATTTAAGATATTATGCAACCCCCTTTAATATTTAAAAAAAATATTAAAGGGGGTTCTTTAAATAAAATACTTATAATATTTAAAAGAGGTTGCATAATATTTTAACTGAGATACTTTTTTTTTTAATCTTAACATGGCCTATATTACAGGAAATAAAATTTTATTTGTTGATGAAAGCATGAAAAGGCGTTACTGTTACTCTTTAATTAAAAATGGGATTTCGAATATGCATTACTTAAATTTAAAGCAGTTGCTTCCGCGGCCATTTTTCTTCAAATCTACAGAATCTCTCTTTTCGTGTGATCCCCTTCATCTGTGTTTCACCTGTATCCGTCGTGAATGCCTGAATTATTCCTTTTCCGAATACGTGGGCGGCAGACATAACGTCCCACTCCCCTTCCCCTCGAGATGCGTGGGTGGGAAGCCCGAAATTTCCGCCCTCAGTTTCTAGGGAAAGTCCACGAATTGTAATACTCTTGCAGAATGGCGTGGATGTGTAGTTGTGACGTTTTTCAGGGAACCGATTCACCTGCTCGCTAGGGGGAGGGGCTTAATGAGTAAGTTGTGTGTGAATGGGATGTTTGCGAGTGAGTATCTGAAAGGTTTTTAATAATGGTGGTCGAGCGATACAATACAGTGGTGGCCTGAAACCCCGAGATACTTTAACTGATAAATATCATTTTGAAGCGACAGAAAAAAAGCTTTTCAGAATAAAATTCGTGTCTGTAATTGAATGAATGTATTAGACTTGGCGTAATTCAAAGCTTTCGATCGATCATTTTTGGAAAATCGCTTTTAGATGTGTGGGGTGATCTCATTTCGAGAAAAACAGAAATGGTTGGTTTTTATTAACGTCGCTCTAGAAGCAACATGAGGGCTAAAGTCCTGAAATCTTCCCGTGACCTCATCTTCCGAATTCTACAAATAATCCCTAATCTTAGCGGAAGCACTTTCTGTTTTTCTAATAAAGGGAAATGATAAAAATTGCCTTCTGCTTGCCTTACAAATATACTAAGTTTTGATTCGACCCATTGGAAGGAAATCTCAGTTCATGGCGGATTTTTCGGACTGTCTTGGTGGGTCTCTAAAAAACTATTAATGGGCCGCTATTTGCCCCCCCCCCGGTTTATACGGGCCCTCACTGTGGTGCATTGAGTACGTAATAGTAATTAAAGGTATTGAGAATGAAGCTATAATGTATACTAAAATCTATTTTTATTACGGACCAATTTTTGCGTGAAATACATTTAGAACTATTTGCTGAAGCACGGTTTCGATTATTTCTAATATTATTCGAGTTTTTCGGCGTGTTCTTGGGGAGTAATGCTCTGGTCAACGCTCATTAAATTTGCCTTGTGTCCGAACCGTAACCCTTGGATGCCTTCAACTCCTACCCGTTATCTGGCGACCGCAATATTACAGTGAATGACGTCATTACAGCGTTAATATGAAGAAACACTCACTGGGGGGAGCTGCATAGGCATTGTTTTGTTGACGTCACCACTATAATATTGTGGCCGCTAGATTACGGCAGTGGTTTCTTAGGAAACGTGTAGCTGCTCGTAAATCGGATTTATATTTTTCGGCGTTATTCAGGCAGGCTATAAAAATTGTACATAAAATACAAGAATTTGATACATGTACGTGTTATTACTGTACACATTGTGCGAAATGCATTGTACAGTTCCGATTGCTCTTTTACACTACCAGATCTTTCTTTCTTTTTTTTTTTTTTAATTTATTTATGCAGTTTTTGCGGTCGTTGGTCAAATTGTGTACTCCGCTCTCATTATTTGCAATTCTGGTTGTAATCCAGTGAATGAATTTTACTGTTCAGTACACCGAAGGTTTCGCCATCAACTTTAAGGATCCATTTAAAGGCGCATTAATTACTCTGTTGTTATACCTCGGGTATTGCAGGATAAACTATATGAATCGAGAGCTCGTGATTCTGCTTTCCCAAGTTCTAATAAAGAGTAGTTTATATGACAAAGAATCCTAAATATGTGTCGGTTTGAAGTATTGCGCACTGGAACGAGCGAGTGTAACGACCTGTCACCGAGAGGCACGTGTGAGGGTAAAAACGGGCTCAGACCGCGTGCCGTCAAGGCCACAGTCTTGAGATCGAAGATAGCGCTTTAATCTCTTCGGTTTAGACAAGTTTCGGGAAAAGGTGCGTTTCTTGGGTCATTTAGAACAAGAAGTGTCAAACTCCTTTCTAGCCACGTGCCAATTTCAAACAAATTAAAAGTCATGCGGCCGCACCATTTGTAGTTAGGATGGTGGTTTTTATTTCTATCATTGCATGGGTATTGTTAATTCTGATTTGTATCGTAGTGTTTTTGTTGTTCGTTTAGCAAGATTTTACGTAAGATAACTTTGGTGCATTAGTAACTTAATATCTCGTGTCAAGCAGATTATTTTATCTTTTATGTCGCAGCAAAATACTTTTCCTCCAGCTTTCCGGTGCAACTCGACATATCCCCCTCCTAAGATTTCTTCTCGAAACTGAAATATTACCGGATAATTCTTTTATAATACTATTATATAGATTTTTAAAATAAGATTTTTTTTCTCCTCGTTCTTAATTTTTTTTTCCCCTATCACGGAGAAAATGATTTCAATTAAATTGATTCCTGAGACAAGAATAGAAATGTCTTCGCTGTCTGGAAACGGGTGCCCCTGGGTCAGTGTTTGTAGACGAAGAAGGGGGGGGGGGCTTACCTAAATGAAATGTACGCCCCTAAGATGTAGATTTTTTTATGATATCTTTATTTTTCTTAAATAATTTCATTTTTGTTATTTTAATTATTTGATAAAATTATATATGATAAAGTTATCACTGAAACAGTTCTCAATTGAAGAAATAAGGCTGATACAGTGTATTATTTACTTTTTACCAAGTGGCAATTCTTAAGTGCAAAATTTCTTTCACGGCAATAAGACGATTTGCAACCTCCAAAATTTGTTTCTGGGTGCGCCGATGTTGGTGTTCTATTTTTCGTTTAGTTCTATTACCATATGGTTACAATAAAGGCATACAGAATGCAAGAACTTCAAATAGATCAATAAACATTATTACAAAATAATGAAACTTTGTAACGAAAATTTTAATAAGGCTCAGAATAAATGCATAAATGAATAAGCTTGACGTAAACGAACTAATATTTAAATGTTATGCACACACCAATCAGTAGACGAATGGCATTATTTTATTATCGGCTGCTGAGATATTTCCTGCTATGGATGTGAATTTATTGGCAAGTGTCGTGGTTCCTCATTAGTAATTATGATTTATTAGAAACTTTAAAAATTGAGAAGCGACATTTTTAATAAATTTTTTTGTAACATACTTTGATACTGGTTGTGCCTCGAAAATATTCGTTTTTGGCCTCGTGCTAGGCATGCCAGATCTATAAGAAAAATGTTCTTGTATTGCTTATAGATACATAAAAGGTATAACACAATTCTTTAAGTTATTGTATTATGTTTTGTGAAGAGAAACATTGTTGATGCTATTGATTGTTCATATTTGAAAAATATTAAGGCAACACACGCGTTTGAAAAGATAAACTTGGAAGTGAAAATGTACAACTCTCCCTCTTTATTTTTAACTATTAGTTGATTGATATAAATTATCTATATTCTGAACGAAATCTTGATATTTTAATTTTACATCCTTGTGATTATTTATAAGTTTACGATATATGAATCCGCGCCGTTTTTGAATTTTGCACAGTTTTAAAGTTATCACGTTTTTCCAGAAATTCTTATTTTAATTGTTTTGAATGCATGCCTGATATTATAGTAAAATGGGGTAGGACTGTAATCTGTACTCTTCTCTCCCCTCTTCAGAATCATAATGATTATTACTCCTTGTAGATTACTTTAAATTACCATTAAGTTTTTAAAGGCCACCCTGAAGACAAATCCAGTTAAAAAATATTTTGGAGTAAAATGGGGGGGGGGGGATTTTTTGACTGTAATAAGTACTCTGAGAATAAAATATAGAGCATTTGCTGATATATTTTACTCATCTCGAATAATTTTTAAAAAATAATAAAGTGAATAAAAGAAAAACGTGTTTAATTGGGATTTTTTTAATTTTTGAAACAAAACTGTCGAAGAATCCTTTATGGCAAAAATACTGGATTTAAAGCGAAATAATGCTCATTATATATGTTATCACTTTGATCATAATAAATTTATCTTTTTTTTTTTTTTTTTATTTTACTTTTTAAATTTAGTTTATTTATTTTGCCATAGTTAAATAGTTTGTTTTACAAACATATTTCGTTAAAGAATTAAATTTTTAAAATTTTCACGTGTCATATAAATATTGAACTCTTTTGTACTTTGGATTTTCCTATTCAGCCTTCCAAGTCTCAAAGGGGGAAGTTTGGTACCATTAAACTAGTTTAACCCCACTTATTCGGTCTACAGCCCTAAATTGCTTTTTGACTTGCTGGGTTCCAATTTTTCGTTTATTTACACATTTCTTTTTGTCTTTTTAAATATTTTAAATTATTCTTTCATAAATTTTCAGTATATATATATATATATATATATATATATATATATATATATATATATA
>BMAW01026952.1:34609-47050 GCA_019974015.1 Nephila pilipes | reverse complement strand
TTTTTTTTTTTTTTTTTTTTTTTTTTTTTATTTTACTTTTTAAATTTAGTTTATTTATTTTGCCATAGTTAAATAGTTTGTTTTACAAACATATTTCGTTAAAGAATTAAATTTTTAAAATTTTCACGTGTCATATAAATATTGAACTCTTTTGTACTTTGGATTTTCCTATTCAGCCTTCCAAGTCTCAAAGGGGGAAGTTTGGTACCATTAAACTAGTTTAACCCCACTTATTCGGTCTACAGCCCTAAATTGCTTTTTGACTTGCTGGGTTCCAATTTTTCGTTTATTTACACATTTCTTTTTGTCTTTTTAAATATTTTAAATTATTCTTTCATAAATTTTCAGTATATATATATATATATATATATATATATATATATATATATATATATATATATATATATATATATATATATATATATATATATATATATATATATATATATATATATATATATATATATATATATATAACTGTATGTTTTAGTCTCCAATAGATGAATTTCATATTACTTTTGTTAGCAAAAACGTCGTGGGTTGATGTCACTGAAGTCCTATCGTGTTGTGAGCAGATGGTCATTAAATCTGTGGAGTGTCCAAAACCTCATGTATGCCCAAGTGTTAAGAGAGAGGGGTGCCAGCTCAGGTATCGTCCATCGCCAGTAGCCATCGTGTTACTTTTTAGTTGCGACGTTAATAAACAGTTAGTCAATCTTCATCAAAATTGTGTGAATTATTTTAATAATATTTCGTATTTGTGACGTATAAAGCAAGCAAAGATTGGCAACATGCATCGTTTTAGATGGTGGGAGTAATCATATCAACAAAGTGTCGAACAATAAATGATCTGTGCCGTACTTTTTGTGATTGATTCATTTCAGAAGGTATTTAACAGGTTTATGGATGACCTTGGATGCTAATTATGTTGCCTCACAAGAAATGTTCTCATGATTACATCACATTTTTTAAAGGCATACTTCTTTTGATCTTATATATATAAGTACTTAATTTATTGGTAATTACTTAGGTATCTTTGCTAAGCGCCTCAAGCAATTATAAATAATGTATTATTATACTTTAAAATTTTTTATACCTCTTAATTTCATCTTTGAATAAAAACTTGATTTAAATTTTTTTTTTATTACTTATTTTATTTCGGCAGAGTCAAACAAATCTGTTATATTTGTGCCATACTTTTTTTTTTTTTTTTTTTTAATAATGATCGATGCAGGTCAGAAGGCAATTAACAGGTTTATGGTTGA
The DNA here is from genome assembly GCA_019974015.1 of Nephila pilipes. Taxonomy (NCBI): domain Eukaryota; kingdom Metazoa; phylum Arthropoda; class Arachnida; order Araneae; family Nephilidae; genus Nephila; species Nephila pilipes. Next base: position 45,785 of record BMAW01026952.1, on the reverse strand, counting down.
CCTTGAGTGTGTTTAATATGTAATGTCTCGCCAAAAATATTTTAATGACTTCATCATTTTAAAAAAAAAATTATTTTTAATCGGATGTAGAAAATCTCTTTTGGTCCTATTCACGTAGGAGAGGAAGAAAAATTAAGAAAATTTCCAAGCAAACGTTGTTGAATTGTGGTTTTCTGATCCTGTTTCCCAAAGCATAGGCGAACGAGTGAGAAATAGTTTGCGGTCAAAAATACCGATGTTTTCTTTAGCGGTGGAGAATATTGGGGAATTATTATTATTTTTTCCATATCTCATCTGGAGACAGGAGGTATCGATCGAATTTCCTCTCTAGCCCACGCGAATTTAAAAATAGTTATTTTTTTCCAAACCTTTTTCTGGTGTAATATTTTTTTCCCCATCTCTACTAAAAATATATCCTCACCTACTTCTCTGTCGTGTGATCGAGTATTTTCCTGTGTCTCCAACGCATCGCGGTGAGTGACAGAAAACTCGCTGGAGAAAAGGGGAGGGTGTCAGACGATCAGCTGTAGATGCTCTTCCGCTTAGAACACTTGAACGATCCTTCGTATTTCTTTGTAATCGGATCCGCTTTCGGAATCGTTCCGATACGATTCGCTTCGGTTATGTTTGTAAACAAACTGCGGAAAGGAGAACCGTTCAATTTAATGAACCGATCGTTGGACTCGTGCGGAGAAAGTGGAATCAGAATTCAAATTTGCAATTGCGTGTTTTAGACATTCTTTGAAACTTTAAAGGAAGATAGGGGGCACATTTATGAACCAATTGAGGAAAGTTTTATTATTGAGGTTATTAATTTAGTATTGAGGTTTGAATTTTTTAGTGTTTCCCCCCCTGTGTTTCGGCAGGTATTTTGTGTAGATAATAGGCTCTTCAGATCTCTTAGCTGATATTTATATATAATATTGTTTTTTTTTTTTTTTAATGTAAATGTTCATAACTTCGCTATTTGCCACTAAAGAGGCAATAGTTTTCAACTACAAGTTGTCCCTTACCACTTTTCAAAATAAAGTGAATGCACGCCATTGTTTATTGTTTAAAAACTAATTTATTCCAAAAGATTCGTAATAATTTTAAATAAGTAGCCAACGGCTTTCTAAAAATTGAAGCATCAAACTGTTAGGGCATTTTATGTTATCCTTTTGTTTAATAATTTCGAGAATTTCTCGTTTGAGCAACAATTCAATTTACCTTGTGTAAAACACATACACACATATATGTATGTAGCAGCAAGAACTTTTCCACATACATACACATATATGTATGTATGTGTGTGTGTGTATATATATATATAGGATAATACTTTTATAAATGTTCCATGCCCTTTTTTTTTTTTTTTTTCAATGAACTTTTTATTCTTCTCACGCTTATATTTTTTTCATCAATAAGAGAAAAAAAATTATTCCGAAACTATTCCTGAGAAAATAATGGAAAAGTTCTTGCTGCTTTTGAAATGCGCCGCTGGGTTAGTGCTTAAAGACGAAGGGGGAGGGGCGTGCAACTTATAGAAGACTTATAAAATTATTTTAAAATTTTTAAAACTTGATTTAAAAAAATATATCAATCCTTGAACAGTTTTAAGTAGGAGAAATAAGTTTCATTAACGTATTCTTTACTTTTTCCTGGGTGGTAATTCTTAACTGAAGTAATTGCATCTTTCATGGCATTGACTATATGCACCCCCTCCCCAAATTTGAATGCCATTGTTTATATATATATTGATTGATTGCTTACCTGATTTCATCAATATATGAAGATAAAAATAGTTTTTAATTAATTGTAAAAAAGTTATCACTAAATTAGGTATAAAGAGCACATAGTGATTGATGCATTGCATTCCCACATAGAATGAGCACATAGTGTGTAGTGATTAAGGCCCCCTGATAGAATATTATTAGATTTTAATTATCTACTCCTGAGAAATTCAAAGATGCTTTTAGATTTTATTTATATGTTTCCTATTGTTTTGGTTTTTTTTTCCTGATAGAGAGTAATTTAAAAAGTAAATATTTTAAAATGATAATGCAATTATTAATGTCTCTAAGTAAGGATACAAATTCTTAAAGGTCATTTTTAACAATATGATTTACCTTGACCAATAAATCAAGATTGAATAATCGTAAATTGTTTCCCCTCCCTCATTTTGTAAATTGAAGAATTTGTTATCGGGTTTTCATAAAAAAGACTAGTTCTCTCACGGTGTGGGACGAATTTCGATCCCATGGAGGAGGAGAGAGTTGTTTGATGACCTTGGAATGCCGGTGGCTGTTTCGAACCCTGGACCAGTGGGTCCAAAGAAAAATTGATCGTTCGCTTTTTGTTGCGCCTTTCTCTACTAAACTAAGAGAGACATCTCTTTCTGGCCAGTTAATAAGGCATTTTTTCGGCATTGTTATTGAAGAGAGCCGTTGCTCTAACAATATTGTAATTTTTTTTGTCACCCGAGATGATGTTTATTATGTATTTGCCATGATAGTCGGGTGGCCATGGTCGTGAGCGCTTAGCCGGCGTTGTTTCCTTGGAGTCATGTATTCCAATTTCGAAGGTAATGAAGATCCGTCGTGTAGTGGAGCCGATTCATGTTAGAGCCTCGACAGATTTCACGTGCTCTTAATGTTCGTGACACAAAAAGATTGAATTTCAGAAAAAGAACTAACCCCCTCCCAGTGTCGTGGATTCGAGACCTGATGCCACTAAAGACCCACCTCGATAGCGAGGTTGATGCACGTTAAATTTGGTTGAGTTCCCAAGTCCTCCCGTTGGCGTGCTGTATAAGTTTGGAGATTGGGGCGCCAGTTCAGACGTCGATCTCTCGACATCGAGGTCCGTTGCCAGTATTACTCGCTTGTAAATTCCAAGTGGGACGTCATTAAATATTTTCTCGTTCTTTCATTTCACTGTATAGCTTCCAATTCTTCGATATGTCTGCTCTTTGTGCTTTGCCCCTCACCTTGAATACCGAGTCCTTGACACAGTTTCAAAGTTTTCTTACGGAGTCCATTTAGAACTGGTTAATGTATTGGAATTGTGTGTGATAATGTGAGAAAATAAATAATTCTATATATAGGGGATGATACACCGTTCTTTTTAAAACCGTTGTGTGTAAATAAAGGATAAAATGACGATTTCTGTGGATGGTTTCGCAAATGAAGTTGTATTATTGAAGCTCTTTGATGTTTTATACATGTCACCGTTAAGTTTTCTCTTTCTTATTAACCTCTGATATCCCTTTTTATTAATTTATTTAATCGATTTTTTTAGCTGCATATGGGGGAGAAATCATTAATATGTCAGATGATTTTTTAAAAATCTTCTGGGGTTATTATATTTATCGGATTGTGTTAATGTACCAGAGAAACTAATTATGTCTTATCCGTTGAAAATATTTTGAATTAAAAATATATGTCGACCACAATTGGAACAGCCCTTACTCCTTTTTCTTATTGAATTATTTCATTTCATTACGAATAAAAAAAAAGTGAAGAAATCCACTGTAATTTTAATTTAACCTTGAGAATTTTTATTTTTACGGCTTTGTTGGGGGGGGGGATCACTACAGTTTTCTAAACTGATATTATTCCATATTTGCCGAAAATAAAAATGTAGGTAAATCGGGTACCACGTGACATAATGGGGCTCGAAATTTTCACGTGGTGTTCTCATTCTATACACCATTATTTGAGCTGTTTTCTTCGAAAATAGTGTAAGTCCATTTTATATTCTATGGTGATGTTTAAAAGTTTGTTTTTGAATGTTTTAAAAATTTTGGAATTTGTTAATACGCTGATATGATTTTAAAGTGTTAGTTAAAAGAGATTTATACTTTTGATGACCTCAAATGGACCGCGCCATTTTCAAAGTCCACAAAATTTGAAATATTAAATATGGAATTTCAATTGAATCAAACCAATTTTTTTATAAATTGTTATTAAATTTGTCGAAAAAGGCTTTATTTCAATATTTCTTCGGGTAATGTCATTTAAATTACTTTAATTGCAACCTTTGTATTGAATATGGGCAATTTTTAATTTTTGTTATGAGAAAGGTTTTGAAAATAGTCGTGATGATTGTATATAAGGTAATAGATCCATCATATGGTTGAAGCAGAGAAATTATGTTATGTAATTTTTGAACTAAATATTGTCTTTGTTGAAATTGAACTAACACCACTTTCAAAGTAATTTTATTTGTAATTTCATTTACTACGTAAATTTATATTGACAAAATGGTGAAAATTTCGAATTTTTAAAAAATTTTAGGGGAGGTGCTTTTTTATAGATAAAAAGCTCATAACATTGCATTCATTGTTATCATAAACTGACTTTTTTGACAAAAATGGACAACCACTTTCAAAGAAAACGACTCATTTCCAGTTTAATTATGCCCAAATACCGACCGTTTGGATTGTGGGCGCTCTGCGACAAAAAAAACAAAATAAGCTTTTCATCCAAAATTATTATAAAATTGTACAGTTTAATAAATGTTCTCGAAGTAAAATATTATTGTACATGTAACTGTTTTGGTTCAATCCATAGTAGTTACTTCTAAAGAGCACAGTGGATTACGTGAATTAGATTTTTTGTTTGATATAAGTATGCATAAAAAAAAATTTCAAATTAAAATTTAAAGCAATGAGAAAATATTTTCTATTGTTTTAGCTCAAGTCATTTACGAATCAGAATTTATTCGTTACTAATATAAATGGAATACAGACGGACCCACCTAATATGACCCTTCTCCTCATACCTTTGGTCGCGGTAGCTTGGTGGTCTTGGTTTCGGATTCGCGGCCGGCGGTTTTCGTTCGGTCGCGGGTTCAATCCTTGGCCGACGAAGATCCGTCTTGAAGCCGGGGCTGATGGACGTTAATTCTGTCGGAACCCAAAGTCCTTCCATTGGCATGGTGTGGAAGGAAGGAGTGGGGGTGCCAGTTCAGGTGTCGTCCTTTGACCGAGGTTCAAAATAACGATGTCCTTTGCCAATAGCCGTCGTATTGCTTTGAGTGCGATGTTAATAATAATAATAAATAGTTCGAGATAAAAACCAAAGTTTTTAAAAACAGCGTTTTTATTTATTCATTGGCATTTATTCGCCATGCCATCCTTGATCCCGAAGGATTTATCGATCCTAGTGCTGTTGTAGCCCCCCCCCTCTAAAAAATTAAATATTAGTTAAAACTTGTCGCAAATGTCTTTACATTGCATTGTTAGGCGAGTAAGAACGATTCCCAAAGTTTCAGAGCTCTAGCTTGATGGGAAGTTGGTTAAATTAACCATCGAAAATTTGATGACCCACTGATACAGACACACCAAGTGAAATACATAAAAACGTTGTAAAAAAAAACTAAAACTCATTTCTGTTTTATCTAATTTACCTAATCACTTTTCATTTGGGTTGGGAAGAAATAGTAATTGTATACAATTCAAATCAATAACCCCCGAGGTTAGTGGAGAGAAAATCGCGAATAGCCCAACACCACTAACTCAATTGTTTGTTGCTAGGTCCCCTCTCCCCATCACTGCATGCGCATACAATAGTATTGTATTCTCATCGGAATCGTACGTGTGTGGAAAATATCAACTTGGCATGATAGGGAGTGGGTTAAAATTCGAGGACAAATGTTCAGAAGTGGAAAGACGTACGTATGACCATCGCAAGTACAATAAAAAACTAGTAAAAATAAATAAATGTAAGTTTTATTTTTTGGAACTAACCAATTACTCTGTAATTTAACGCTATTGTACGTTACGCAAAAAAATTCGTATCGATGGTGAAACTTACTTCATCCCGCAATTTAAAACGTTCACTTAACACGTTGTGGCCGCGGTAACCTGGTGGTGATTCTCTCGGCCGACGGTTTTCATCGAATCGTGGTTTTGAGCCTTCATGTCTCTGAAGACCCGCCGTGTAGCCGGAGCTGATGCACGTTAAATCTTTCAAGGTTCAGAGCCATCTCGTTAGCGTGGTGTGGAAATTAGGAGAGAGTGTCGTCCTCGTCATTTGACCAGCTCAAAATTACGAGGTTCGTCGCGTATAGCTCTCGTGCTGCTTCCAGACCGACGTTTTTAAAACCAAACCAATTTACTTTTCAAGTAATTTAGTAACCATGGACCGCCGATTTCCGCGTGATAACGGGGATCAGATTGCATTCTGTATAATTGTAATAAAACAAGTTTCTTACCCTAGTTTCTTATTTTTCCTCTCTCACAACAATAAAGACAATTGAATAGAGAGAAGCCTGATGTTAAGGCGTTCTCCTAAAATTCTAAAATTTATTATTTTTGTATCTTTCTGTGTGTCCGGGGTATACATGTCGAAGGATTTTGATTCTGTTTACTTAGAGGTACGAAGTGAAGATTTCAATATAGTTAACGTGCGATTTTCAGTCTCAAATCTTGACCGCAGTAGCCTGGTATTCAAGGTCGCTGATGGCAGCGGTAGCCTAGTGGTCATGGTTTCGGATTCGCGGCCAGCGGTTTTCGTTCAGTCCCAGGTTCGATCCTTGGCCACTAAAGACCCGCCGTGTAGCCTGGGCTGATGCACGTTAAATCTGTCGGGGCCTAAAGTCCTCCTGTTGGTGTGGAAGTTAGGAGAGGGTGCCAGCTCAGGCGTCGTCTTCGTCACTTGACCGAGGTTCAGAATAATGGGGTCCATCGCCAATAGCTCTCGTGTTGCTTGTAGTGCGACGTTAATAAAAACTAAACTCAAGGATGCAGCTCGCGGCCATGAACTCGTTGAGTCGGATTAATGGGGGCCAGAGCCAGTCCTAGTGATCGAAAATCTGTGATATCCAGGAGAATATTGGGTGGGGTGGGGGTATGAAATAAAACATACAGGGTTATTCAAAGTGTTTCAACCGATTTCAAAATTATATTTTTTCTTAAATAAATTACACAATGATGCGTGATACATGAATGCAAAGGTAAACTGTGGAATTTTTTTTTTTTGACATGTGTTTGATATAACTGCCTTTAGTTATACATATCATGTGAATTCAATATGGAAATTCCTGCCAAACATGTTGTAAAATGTCAGTGGCTATCCGTTGCAGCAGCAGAAACCCGTTGTTTTTAAGTTCAAATAAATTTCTTGATAATGGTGGCGCATACTCATCATCTTTTACAAATCTTCAAAGGAAGATATTGTATGGGGTCATATCATGTGACTTAATTTGCCAGTTGTGTGACATCGAGTCATCTGATCCACTGCAACCCGATCCAACTGCGATGTAGCTCCGTCAAAGCTTCTAAAACAGTTTTCGAGGAATAGCTTCACTAAGAAAACACGAGGACTCCCTATTGTTCACAAAATAAACTTTCACGGTGTCCCTTTGTGTTCATGTATTACCTATCATCCGGAGTGTTCAATTTTTGAAAATATAGAATTTTGAAATCGGATGAATCGTTTTGAATTTCGTTGTGTTTACAGAAAATTATCTTTCTATAGAACAACACATCGAGTATGAATGCTATTTACCGTAGAGGTCGGTTTTGTGAATATCTCAAATGCGGTTAAAATTGTTTTATTCCGTTTTCCATGCAGACAATGTTCCACCTTTAGAACCATTTGTCATATGCCAGGTGATTCAGTGGCCACTCGTCAATAAAAGTGGTAAAAGTTTTATAAATTTTGTATCGAATATTTGAAAAGTCGTCTCCCCTAATTTTCCCTTCATATATCCCATAGCAGTTCGAAGATTTCACTGAAGAAAATAATTTTTCTCAAATTACGTGGATGGAACCAATAATTGTTTTCGCGTGTTTGTGTATGTGTCCACTTCGCTTCTCGGATTAAAAATGCAGACCAATCCATGTTATCGGAAAATTCGAATTATTAGGTCCAAATTATCGAGGTTCAACACTACTTTCAACTAGAAAATATAAGTGGGAGGGGGGGGGGGGAAATATATTCAAATAGTGTTTGTTTGTTTCATTAATATTTATTAAACTGACAAGTATAGAATCTGAAGAAAAGGTATTTGTACAGCAAGATTATTGTGTACATTTTCTTACGTGTTAATCTTTTAAAACATATGGATGAGCATATTACTTATGTAATTGTGTATTTTTTGTTTTCAGTGTCAAATATTATTCATGTATAAGTATTTTAATTTGTTGCAAACAAAAATGGTGGTAATTTTATTTGAATTATTTTTGTTCGGAATGCGATTTATTTTATGTGCTTTTGTCTCTGTATACAAATTGGCGTGGTGTGGATGTTAGGAGAGGGGGGTGCCGGCTCAGGTGTCGTCCTCGTCACTTGACCGTGGTTCAAAATTAGAGGTCCGTCGCCAATAGTCTTCGTGTTGCTTCCAGTGCGACGTTAATATAAACTAAACTAAAACTCAGTATACAAATTGTTCAGTCGTTCCAACAGGTGGCGCTGTTAAGACTTTATCTATATATATATATATATGCGAGGAGAGAGTGAGTTGTAAAAGAGAAGGGGGGATGCAGACTGTTTCAGGTTGTAGCAACTCATCCAGCAGCTTGTGGATTGGAAGCCACAAGACCTGAGAACTTTGCTAACCATCCAACCTATAAGGGAAAAAGACGTAGACGGAATATTGTCTATATTATGGGCTAAGCCCGAATATTTCACTGGAATTTAAAATAGAATAAAATAAAACTCTTCGCTCTGTCAATTAAGCTGAACTGTGTAATCAAGAAATTATTCTGTTATCGGAAGTTTTATTCCGCAATGATTAGTTTTGTTAACGTCTCACCAGAACCAACACGAGAGCTGTTGGCGACGGATGATGTAATTTTGAACCCCAGTCTCAAGTGACGAGGACGACACCTGAGCTGGTACCTTCCTCTCCAAACTTCCACATCACGCTCAAGACAGAACTTTGAACCTCGACAGATTTACCGTGCACCATTCCCGGCTTCACGGCGGATCTTTAATGGCACCAAGGTTCGAACCTACGACTCGACGAAAACCACCGGCCGCAAGTTCGTGACCATGACCACTAGGCTACCGCGGCCACGTTTTATTCCGCAAATGTGTTCGGAACAGAAATATTAAATAAAAAGTCTTGCTGTTGATATTTTAAAAATATTCACAGCTTAGAGAAAAACCAGTAATTAATATGTATGCTGATTTCGCTAGAAAATTACATCGAATTACCGGCAATCGAAAAATTCTGTAAATCGGCCATCACAAGTGCGAGGAAATATGGCGGGGCCGAATGAGCAGTTTTTAAGCTTGTATGTTATTTAATCAGTCAGTATATTCAAATAATAATTAACCCTGTGTTTTTAATATAAAATAATTCGATATAAAAACCAACGTTTTTATATGGTGGCAAAGTTTATTAAAGAAAATTATTGAAATATTAGTTAAAACTGTTAGTTATTTTATCTTTAAAATTTACTTAAAAAGAGACATTTGTGAGCGTATTAAAAAATTCATAATACTCATAAAATCAAAACATGCATTTGAAAGTTTGTAAGTCATTCTTTTAAAAAAAATGGGAACCAGAATTCAGAAAAAAATTATTGTGATAAGACACGGCGCCAAATATTGGAAACTTTCTTTCTTGTGAATGATTACTGACTAAAAGTCAGCAACCCTTACTATCTCGGAGATGGTATCTCCCCTTTGTGAGTACAAAAGGTTTACGATACCTCATGCTGCGTGGGGAGTGCTCGGTGCTCCCAGAGGGGGAAAGAAATTTTTTCCCTCAATCCTAAAAGCGCCGAGAGGAAAGAATATTTTGACTTATTAAAATTATTGAAATATTAGTTAAAACTTGTCGCAAACGTGTAAATATTGCATTGTTAGGCGAGTACGAACGATTCCCAAAATTTCAAAGCTCTAGCTTGATGGGAAGTTGGTTAAATTAACGATCGAAAATTTGATGACACACACACACACCAAGTGAAATTCAGAAAAACGTTGTAAAAGACTAATATTTCATATCGTGTGAAAATTTATTTGGTATGTAATGGATTGTATAAGTTGATTAATCGATATCCGTGGTTGTGAATAGTACTTGTATGGTGTTTGGTTGTAACGAAAACGTAGCAAAAAAATTAAATAAGTTTTTCACTTAAATGATTGTTAGATTGATTAACACTCTATAAACTTATAAAATATTTTGTCGCAAGGTTTTATATAACTTTTTGGAAGGGAGGGATGTCATGTTATAAAAAAAAATTCTTTATTGGATTTGGTGCACCATTGCATTGTTTTTTCCTCCTGATGGAGGGGAAGTGACGTAAGTGGAAAAATGCCATTTACGCTGTCATTATATTTTATGTGGGGGTTTTCCCCTTCCACACCCTGGGATTTTCCCCCGACTCCATTATCACCAGAAAATCCCAAGCATAACTCTCCTGAGGAATAAAAAAAATAGGTCATTTCGTGCTCTAGAAGTAAAAAATATCTGGAAATTTTCTATGCGCGGGCTTTTGTTTATTTTTCAATTATGGCGGTCTGGTTTGCTGAGTCGCGATTTATTAACCAGGCTGTCGTTGAGATCAAGATTCGTTTGCACTGAAGCTGGGGCGTACCCAGAAAATAATTTCGGGGGGGATGCATATCGCCATTACCATGACAGAAGCAATTTTTTATGTTTAGAATTGCCACTTGATGAAAAGTGAATAATATGCTATATCAATCTTACATCTCCTATTTAAAACCATTCCAGTGTTTATATAATTTTATCAAGTCATAAACATTTCTAAAGAAGAGAAGATTTAAGAAAAATTATTAAGATACCATGAGATTAAAATTTGCATTTTTGGGTGGTGCATTTTGCATAGGGATGCACCACCCCCTCTCTTCTTCTACAAACTCTGAACCAGAGGCACTCTTTTGAGAGTCGCAAAGACATTTCTATTCTTCTCTCAGGGATCGGCTGAGTTGAAATCCTTTTTTCACTTCGTGATGGAAAAAAAAAACGAGGAGAAAAGAAAGTTCTTATGTTTAAAATTTATTTATTATAGTATAGTAAAAATTTAATTAATTATTTTGAAATAATTCAATTTCGAGGAAAACTCTTGAGGGGTGCATCTGTGCCTTTGCACCCTTCCCAGGTACGCCCCTGCACCGAAGACCTCCTTAAAGACTAGTTGTTATTCCTCTTTATATAAATTTGAATGAACTTGCGAACTTTGTGGTCCATTACCAATTTAAGATGTGCGCTACGCTAA
>BMAW01026952.1:0-34509 GCA_019974015.1 Nephila pilipes | reverse complement strand
CTTTGTGTATATATATATATATATATATATATATATATATATATTGAATTTAAACTGTAAAGATAGCTTTACAGATTGAAAGTAGTAATTCCGAATAGAGTAGGTGACCTTCGTGATAAAACTAGATGTTCCCAACCGATGGGTCGCGACCCCGAAGAGGATAACCTTGGCCTTTTTTTTGTGGGGGGGGGGGGCGCCGTTTTTCAATTTTAAAGGCAACATTTAAAATTTGAAAAATAGGTGTTAAATGTTGGTAATATATTTAAAACGATGGTTATTTAAAAGCTATGTGCCACAAGTTTCGACATGTAAGTAATTTATGATGAAGTAGTGGATACTGTCCACGCGCTCAAGCTTTCTCCTGTTGGCTGTGCGATTTCGCGCGCCTTTTCAGCTGCATGGACATCATGTTAGATGACCCTGCAGAGGTGTTTTTTCTCATCTATCCTCCCGTTTTGGGGCTTAACGAGCACCACCCCCGACAGGAAATCTCGGAATTAAAGGTCATAAACTGGGATGTGGCGAACTCTTGTGCATTCTCGTTCGAGTTGCAAGCAGACAAGTATTCGTGAGAATTTCCTTTTTGTAGCGAGAATCTCTAGATGATGAATTTCACTTATGTGTTTCTTTGTTGTATGTTTTTGTTGTTTGTAAAAAGCTATTTAAAAAATTGTACATAGGGGATAAAAATAGATAAATGAAAAATTCTAATTTTCTATGTATAGTGATCTGGCGGAAGGGAGGGAGGGCAGCGAACATTTGTAAAAATTTGGAAAAGGATCGCTAGTGAAAAAGGCTGGAAACCACTTTTCAAAACATAAGTAGAACATTCTTTTTAGGGTATATGTGTATGAAACACTGTACCAGTTAATCTTTGCACTATAGTGAAATTTTTAATTTGGTTCTTGCTAAAAAGGAAGTTATTGTACCTATTAGAGCAGAGGCCTGGCCAACTTATGGGTCGCATGTGACCCGCGGAGATTGGTCATCTGAGCAAAAAATTTTATTGTACATAAAGAACGTATAAACTTAAGAATGTTGTATACCTAAGAACGTTCCACCATGATTCATTCGTACTATATTCTATTACTATGAAAATATCTCGCTACATTAACTTAACTATCTGATCATAATTTTTCTTCTACATTTTTGTTCAGATACTATTATAAGGTCCAGCTCATTTTGAAAAGCACGTGGGGTCTTGCGTTAATGGGTGGTACACAATGTATACCTGTCTAGCAAACCTGCTGAATAACGCTGGTGTGCATTGCTAAAAGTGGGAGTGGAATGCGACCAGCGAAATAGTAGCAGCCAGCGTAATACAATGCTCAAAACAATTAAAGGATATTTTAAGTCATATAAAATAAGGGTATAAGCGAAATTTTTTTGCAGAAAATGGAAGAGAATCCCAAATGCAAGTTTTTCTCATTTTCAAACTTCGGAGTATGCAAATTTTGAGTCTGACGTCAAAACAACGCTTTAGCGGCAGCGAATGAAATTTGCCTTTCAACTTAACGAAAGACAAAGCGGAAAAGAATGATCGACATTCAATAAGTGTGTTGTTTCGATAATTGCGATGTCTCAACAAAGACATTTAACCGATTCAGAAGCCTGGATAATTGTTGTACGGTTAGAGGGGGCCAAACACAAGCCGAAGTAGATGAAGCTACTGGAGTTGCACAAAGTGTGATTTCCAGAATCTGGAACCGTTTCTTGGAGACTGGAAGTGCAGGCCGAAGACCAGGGCAAAGTGGAAGACGTACAACAATGCCCAATGAAGATAGATATTTAACACTAATGGCTCGGAGACACCGAAATATGAAGCAACACCTTCGCTCGGCTACTGGCACCACAATTTCGACTCAAACTGTCCGAAACCGGCTCTGCGCTGTTGGACTGTATGTTCGCTGACCAATGGTATGCATTACACTAACAGCAAGGCACCGTCGCGCCCGTAGGGAGTGGGCAACCGAGCATGTGAACTGGAGGAGAAATGCATGGCGCAATGTTGTTTTCTCTGACGAGTCCCGTTTTTCTGTTCATCCTGATGATAGGCATATTTTTATCTGGAGTGCTCGTGGCGCTAGAAACAATCCTGCGTTCGTGCTTGTAAGTTTCAGATTTGGCGGAGGTGGAGTGATGGTCTATACTGGCATCTCCGTTGACGGACACACCGATCTCTACATCATTCGAATTGGAAATCTGACCGGTCGCCGATATAGGGATGAAATCTTAAGACCTATTGTACTCCCGTACGCTGCAGCAATTGGAGATGACTTCATCTTAATGGACGACAACTGCAGGCCACATCGTGCCGACTTAGTGGGTGATTTCCTTTTCGAGGAGGGAATCGTACGAATGGAATGGCCAGCATGTTCTCCGGACATGAACCCAATAGAACACGTTTGGGACATTCTAGGCCGACGAGTTGCTGGCTGCCTACCACCCCCACGAACTCTCCAAGAACTGGAAAGAGCTCTTCTGGAGGAGTGGAATAGAATACCCCAGCTCCTCATAAATAGCCTTATTGACCCCATGCCTCAAAGGTGTTCAGCGTTGCTGGCCGTCCGGGGAAACCATACCCCCTGCTAAAAACTTTTTTCTTTCCACTAAATACCCTTTTTTATTCGTTTTTTCTCGAATGCACATTTTTTTTTTTTTTCTTTTGTGTCCAAATGCTAAGTAAAATGTATTTTTTTCCTGCTAAACATACATGATTTTTGTTCTTATATAGCCTACCACGTGTTTCGATCATGTACCATTCATATAAACAGTTCCCCAGCCGCTTAATCCACCCAAAAACTCAATATCCTTTAATTGTTTTGAGCAGTGTATATTTGACCCACTCGACTTGATCCAAAAGCGTATGGATCAAGTCGGACTGCCTACTCGGTATCTTTTGATATTTAATGAGTTAGCACCAACAGTGTGTTGTAATGGTAGGACATTTTTTTAAATTATATTTCGGAAGAAATTCATTTAATTCAATAAGATATTATTTCCCATAATTTATTGCTGAATATTCTGGATTTCTCTTATGGAGGATTTTGTGTTGGATATTGATTTATCATTTTCGAGTATTGAATCCCATAATAAGAAACGAGTGTATATTTAATCTCCTTTTTAAAACAAACATATTGCGATTATTAGATCACTACCATTGTTCCTTGAATCATTTTGTTGAAAATTTTATTTAAAAAAAAAAAAAAAAAATTTTTTTTTTTTAAACTTTTTTAGTGACGTGGGAATGAGATTTATTTTTTTTTTTTTTAAACTCTTTTAGAAAAAGAATCTGTGCTAAAAATACAGCTCTGCTAGACTGAAAAGAAATTCACCTCTTCCGCATCAATTTTTTAAAAGTATATTTTAGCGGTTTTAAATGGGACTGAATATTTATAGCATATTTTAAAATAACTTAAGAATGAAATCGAGCGGTGTATATATTTGTTAAATTTTCCCGGAAATAAGAAGGGGTGGAAAATAATATTTAAACTATTTTTTTCATTTTAATGTGAATAGCGTAAGTGATTTAACGAGACTTCTTCTTCCTTCTAATTATGGCGTCAAAAAGGAAATGCTAATATGGACAAAATTAGGGGTCTTGTGCTTCTTAGTTTTGCTTTCGGAAGGGCCCTATAAAGGGGTTCTCGCGCGTATTTCCCTTAAATCAACCTTTTAGAGCGTTTTTATGACGTTATTTGATTTGAGAACTACTTGTGAAGGAACTGTGACTTAAGTTTGTTGACATTGATATATTGAAGCTTAGTGAATAAGATACCCCGTGGCAGAGGAGGTCGGATGATTTTGAACGACGGGAGTGATTTGAATATTCGATATGTCGGCCAAGAGAGAAGTAGTCTGATCATTTTTACTCTGCTCTCATCAACAGGTCCAAAGGGATTCCCCCTCGGGCTAGTTATTGAAGCATTTTCGCTTTTGTTGTTGTTAAAGAGAGCCCTGCAAGAAGAACATTTTAATGCTCTTAGTTGACGTGTGAAGGGTTCTGCTCCACATTCGGAATACTAATATTGATTATTTTTTAATAAAATATTTGATGAGCCGATTCTTTTAACTGATTATTTAGCGACTGAATTATTGAATTAACTGTAATAAAAAAAAATAGGTATTGTGAAAGAAAATAAAGCGTTACAGATCCTCCTGGATGAGAAACCTTCAGATTATATTCTTGGATAGGAAATCTCGAAGACATCAAGTATGGCTTTCTGATTTAGTCCAAATTTATTCTTTTGTTTTCATTATTATTTTTGTTCGTGTACAGAATAATGCTACTTGATTTTCTTCTACTACAGTTGATTATGATGGAAGTGTGCGTTCGTAGTAGCTTGCTATTCGATGAGTGGGATCTTTTTCAACTGTAGAAATTTTTTTTGATAAAAAAAAAAACTTTAGAATTTCATATTTAATTTTTGCGGTAGTTTGACTTTTAAAAAGCGTTTTCCATTTATAAGTGCATCTTATTACAAGTTACTTAGTCGGGACTTTATTAGATAAAATACGAGTGTATTTCTATAAGGGGGTCTGATTCATCGGAAACAACCCATTATTTTGACTTTAGCTTGGATGAATCCGGGTCTCATTGACGGTGGCAACTCGACGCGGTAATAACAGGTCTATTGGCGATAGTTTGATTGATTGATTGTTTTTAATATCGGTTTTAGAAGTAATGCGAAGGCAATAAGCGATAGACCTCGTAATTTGGAACCTCGATCAAGTGACGAGGACTTCACCTGCGCTGGCTCTCCCTCTTCATACTTCCACACGACACCACGAGAAGACTTAACGTGCTTCAGCCCTGCTATACGGCCGGTCTTCGGTGGCATCAAGCTCAAACCAAGAACTCGATTGAAACAATTCCTAGCGCGAGTTCGTGACCATGACCACCGGGCTTACACTTAAAAGAGACAGATGATCCAATTTTCAAATTATAAGAATATTAAAATGGGTTTTTCGTTCCTTGTTAATATTTGTTTTTTAAGTATCTGAATGAAAATCTGGATTAAAATTTAATGCGACAAATACGTGTTGCTGTTACATTTTTTTTTTTTTAAGAATCACTTTCACCGCAGAGAGAAAAATTCAAATATATTTTCATGTAGTATCATGTCATGAAGAAGGTGATTAAGCCTTCAGTTATGTTTTAGGAGCTTGTTTAAAACCATCGGTCAAAGAACACGCCAAAATCTTTAAAATACCGCCAAATTTTTGTTAAACTTATTTGCGTACTACAATCAAACCTCTATGTACGGAACATGAAGATACCTGTAAAAAAAATTCAATAAATAGATATAGTGGTATAAAAAATTGCATATTGAAACTTTTTTTTTTTTTTCATTATTTTCTTACTAAAAGCATTTATGTATAATGATTTTTTTTAACGGATAAAGAAAATTTCAAAGCATTAAATTACCTGCGAAATTTATTTTAAAAAAATGTAAAAAATAATGTTTGTAAATTTATACAAATTTGTAAACAGTGTACAAAAAATTGAGTGTTCGTATACAAAAAGAAGGCTTTTTTTTTTTACTTGTGTTCGTTATGTGTTTTTGAACGTAATCGTTTCGAACAGTTTAGAATGCTTCCATTACTTGTTTCCTTGATGATTTTTAAAATAGTTCAAAATTCATTGTTATCACCAAAGTAGTCATCCAATGTGTTCTGATCGGTGGGATAAATCAGCCATCATTTATTCTCCATATGTGAAATATGTTCAAATTCGATATCCTCATTTGCTGCAATAGGTAAGCATAATAGCTGTATGCTAAAATATTTGTTCGATATACAGAAGTTGTTTTTGTAGTAAATATTCAAGATACCGAAAGAAAAAAAAGTTCAATATACGAGGAGGTCCCGTGCAGTTTTAATTATTACTGTACGTATTATACCAAGAGATATATCTGGATAAAATTTATTATGCGTATTTATTGATCCTTATGTACATAATGTTGTAAATTACATCTGTTAGAGTTTGCTTGGTTTCAGGAAACCGTATTTAAAGTATTCTGCAGTTTCGTAAAACTTAAGTTGTTATTTAGAAATTAATCGAGATGGAAGCATAGTTTTATTCATTATTTTTAAGACTTATCTACACAGTCGCCATCCAGAGCTACACATTTCGAATGCCGTCATATTGAAGGACGCATGCATTGAGTTCTATTTCTACATACTGTGGGTTGCTTCAATCAACAGCTTCCTGAAATCAAACAAATTAATATTAATGGCTAGTATTTACAACGGTATATGCATGAGGGTCAGTCAGTATCCAGATATCTCGGTAGTTTCTTAGTTACAATTAAAACTTTACAGCTTTGTTATCGACCTGCGATGATGCTTTCTTGCACCGTTATTCTTATATAGGAAATGAGACAACAACAGGAATTTCTCCGATCACCGTGGAAAGCTTTAAAAACTGACATCCCCCTCCGAACTTTATCAAATTTGGCAACAAAATGTAAGTTTTTAGAAATGTTAGAATCTGGGCGATATTTCGATTAGGGTGAAAGTCATGGAGTTTTCCTATAGTTTCCCTGTGACGTGACTCCTGACCAGAACAGCTATAAATACGACGAGATTCAATCGGTTGGGAATCGGCCAAGTTAATCTGTCGGGAGGGACTGTCGATTCCCGGTAAAGTATAACTTTAGCGATTTGTCTGTATTGCAAACCTGTGAGATGAACTTTAATTTATTGCAAATACTGTGACTGACATTACAATTGTAGTGTTTCCTGATTGTGCTTTTGATCTGTCCAAATTTTGTTACCTGTATTTCGTCTCATCTTGAACATTTGTGAATTAAGTGTCATTTGCCATTATACTTCCGTTTTGGACCGATTTCTCTCGTAAATCCACGAGATTGAATTTTCGTAATAATATGTATGAGAATCATTTAATATGCAAAATAAATTGCCCAGACATCTCGGTTATTTTTTTTAAAAATAATAATCAAAAGACCACAGTGCAGCAGGGCCGATACACGTTGAAAATGTCGAGGTCCCACATTCTCCTGATGGCGTGATGTTGAAGTTTGGAAAGGGAGATCAGGTGACGAACCTCGTGTCCCAACCGAGGTTCAAAATTACGAGGTCATCGCCACATAGCCATCGTGTTGCCTCTACGAGCGACGTGAACAAACAATCAATTAACCAAACAGTATAATAATATAAACTTTGCGATATTCCCTACGTACAGAAACTGGAAGTACAGAGATTCGATTGTATTTTCTAAGTGCAAAAATTTTCTGGATGATAAAAGGGATGGATTGCATCGCATCCGAATTCCCCTGACGTGAAAAAATATACAAGGTGCACCTGTGTGTTTCTTTATTTATTACTCTACAACTCCCCCCCCCCCCCCCACACAGAGTGGGGGGGGGGCAGGTGAGTGACGCGGTAGACAGGTGCCTGGCGGAATCGATAGGAATTGGCGGGAAGTGCCGTGCTGCCGACACGGGTCATTTCCCATCCGCGGCCTTCAGACACGCAGACAAAACGTCCGCTTCCGTTTTCGCCTGCTCTATACCCCACCCTCGCGCACCCCGGGCGTGTTTATTTCGTGTTGTTTGCTCTCGCTTCGAACCTCTTCTTCCCTCGATTAGGGGGGAGCCCATCGGTAGCTTTTTCTCCCCTTATGTAATGGTGTTAGTATGGACCGGAGTAAACAAACCCCCAAATTTGTTCATACGGTTTTCGTAAGGTTGCAACCAACTATTAAACAATTGGGGGAGGAAGATGAAAGTGAAATACTCGACGGGTACGATCAGAAGCATGTGGAGTGTTGGGAGATAAATGGAACTCTCTTAAAGGGATTGAATGTTTATTGGTAATCTCGCCAATCAGATCTATAGAATAACTTCATTCATATTACAGCCTTTCCACGATGTACATAAACTAATATTGGGAAACCAATTTCAATTCAATTTTAAATTGATTTATAGGTATTTTTATAAAAACCCAAGGAACTCCCCCCAGTATTTAGTATCTAAGCATTTCTTTTTGTTGAAAATTGTTTTACTTATCCGCTCACCTGATTAAATCTCTCTCTCTCTCTCTCTCTCTCTTTTTTTTTTTTTTTTTTTTTGAATTTTTTGTAAGTAATGGTTCTTATTTTTGTTATTTATTGATTTTATTCCTCCTTCCTTCCTATTCTTGTGAATGATAACTTTTTTTTTTTCTTTTGTACTTTGGATATTTCCAATTCAGTTTACCAAGTCACTCAATTGGAAGGTTGGTACCGTCAAATTAGTGTAACCCCTCATAATCAGTTCTGAGCCCGAAATTGCTTTTTGACTTGCTGGATTCTATTTTTTTTATTTTGTTTCACTATTTCTCTTTGTTTTAAATGTTTTATTAATTAATGTTTCATATTTTTCTCTCTCTCTGTGTATATATATATATATATATATAATATAATATATATTTCAAAGTATGGAATAGTATTAATTACATTATTTAAATTTTAGCTTTTTGATCACTTAGCTTTGTTCTAAATTCTTTGATTCTTAAATAGTTTACTTTGAATTTCTGGATTTTAAAGGTTTCGCATTTTTTATTTTTTAATTATTTAAGTAAATTTTTGTTTGATTTGCATAAATATTAATTTTTTCCCCTTTCACTATCAAGTTTTCTCATATAATATAGTTTTAAATACTCATTAAATGTTTTATGTTAAAAAAAAATGTACTGATTATATCTTGTTTATGTATTCGATTCTATTTCTACGGCATTAACATATATCTCAGCAGCAGAGCCTTTTATATGTCAAGGATTAATTCTGAATATAATACAAGATTATTTACTACAAATATTTTTTTAGAACTATTTATTTAATTTCAGGGATGACGGGAAATTCCTTCCCGTCAGCCCTGTTAACCAATCTGTTTACATATCTATCCATTAGAAGTGAATAAAAAACTATTCCGCCTTCAGGCATCTTCCATCGAAGAGTGATAACTGAAATAGCTATTTTAACTTGACACTCCATTCTCAGAATGTGCCTCGAGTTTAAAATACTTCCCATTCATGAATGATTAACCCTTTGCACGTACCGAGACACACTCTACTTTTCTTATTCCCCCCTTCCTTTCAAATTTACTTCGCACGCATTTTCTGTGTAACACGCACAGTTTATCGGCTGGCAACATGGAAAATGACACACGTTATCTCTCCTTCTCTGTGGTACACACACCGCAACCACTGGATTAGCTACTAACGTGGTTGGAAAAGATTGTATTCCAGCTTTGTATAAGATTATATATATAATATGTGTGTAATAAAATTATAATTTAAATGAAAGTAGATAAAAATAAATAAACCTAAAATCTCAGAAATTAAAATGTATTTAATGTTTTCTGACTCTTTATTGTACACATACAATGCTCAATAGAATTGCTAAATAAACATGTATAGAAGCTTGGGACTTACACAGACTTTTTTTTTGGGGGGGGGGGGGGTGCAAGGATATTAAAAATCAGGTAGGCGTATGTCAAAAAATTTTAAACTTTTTTCTTTTCAGTCTATTGGTCTGTGGGAAGGTTTGAATCTCCTCTGTGCCGTCACTGATATAAGCTAATAATAAATAACAAAACTATAGCAGCATAAAATAACCAATTTAAAAAAAATATATATGACTGTTAAAAAAAAGGTTTTCTCTGCAAGTTAAAAACATAAACTTTATTCAAACACAGATAGCACAATTTAGCGAAAGCAAGACAAAGGAAATAAAGCAATTTAAATTACTAATGTACAAGAACACGTTATAAAGATGTAGTATAATTTAATAAAATTTAATATTTTATTATATATGGATTAAGCTAGTGTATATTTTAAGAAATAGGTTAATTTTATATCGATTTGTGCATTTTCATAGTCAATAGTTTGATATTAGAGCATGTATGTGTTTGTAAAAACTAGGATGAAATTGGTAGTTGTGTGTTGTAAACCTTAAAGCATGATATATGATATGGAAGTTTTTTCTTGTGCCTTTGAGTGAAAAATCAACCCATTAAACGTCCACAGTAATCAATTAAAATGGCATATTTTAAAATGAAAAACTTTATCAATGTATTTTATCTATTTTCTCTTAAAATATGTAATACATTTGAATCTTAAAAAACAATTGAAAATTGAGGAACACATATTCAGATATATATGTTGAAAATAGTATTAATAATTTAAACTGTTTTGGTGTTGTAGAATTATACTGTTTTTACGAAATAGAGATTTTGACATGTAGTAAATGAGTTGCGGGGCTTTTATATATATATATATATATAAGATATATATATATATATATATATATATATATATATATATATATATATTACCATTTCTATAGTTCATTCTAGGATTTTAAAAAGAAATGGACGAAGAGGGGAGGCTAACACATCAATCAATAACTCCTGAGACTAACATTGAAAACAACATTTTTTGCAAAAAATTTTTTATTCATCAACATACACCTTTGTTAATCACCTTTAGGGTGAGTACAATCACGTCCAACGCTTTCCAAATCTTTTTTTTTTTTTTCCTGCAAGAAATTCTTTTTGTTACGAGTAAATAGCGATAAACAGCTTTGAATATGACTCGTTGCTGTTTCGTTCCATCGAAAGCAATCGGCGGCACCCACTTGAAAAACCTTTTTCACTTCACTTCAAAACCTTTTCTCTGTGTCATCTCAGCAATCTCACGGAGCTTCACTTTACGATCTTTCATTATAATTTTTGTCACTTCACTCACATTTTCCGGTGTAACGGCTTCCACAGGTCTACCCGAGCGTTCCGCGTCATTTGTGTCGGTACGACCACGTTTAAACTCGGCAAACCACCGACAAATCGTTGCTTTTGATGGACAAGAGTCCGGGTAACATTTTTCAATCCATTGTTTCGCTTGCACGGTGTTTTTACCCATTAAAAAACAATGTTTTATCAGAACACGAAACTCGGTTTTTTCCATTTTTTAAACAAACTACAAAACGACTTTACTCCAACCTCGATAACTCAGCTGTTTCTGGTCCGATCGACTTAAAATTTTGACACGTTTCAAGCAAAGGTTAGTACTCTAGAAAGACCTGGTTACTGGTTTACTACGAGCGCCATCTCTGGGTTAGTCTCGGAACTTATTGATTGATGTGTTATATTTCTTAAAATGGTGTAATTGTCTTGTGAAATAAAATTTGAAGAATTTGTCATTCATGCAATAGTTTTTCATCTGAGTGATAACAACTTTTGCTGTGAAAAATGTTTTAAATAATTTTGTAATTAATCAATTAATACTTAAGTGAACAAAGAGTTATTCATGGTCCTATTTGAGATCCTAATGACAGATCGCCCCTCAAAACTTTCGAATATATGTATACCAAATGGTTGGAAGGAGGGTGTTCAGATATCTTCTATTACAAATAATCGTCGATTTGATTATGAATCGAGTTCCATACATTAAATTGTCGTACTTGTTTATATTGTATATATATTCTCATCAGTAGTGGCTGCTGGCCGCGGTAACCTAGTGGTTATAATCGCCGGCTCTTTGTTCTCGTCGTGTCGTGGGCTGTAGCCCTGATGTCACTTAAAGATTCATCGGCTAGCTGGATTGAAGCACGTTAAATCTGGTCGAGGTCCCAAGTTCTCTCGTTGGCGGGATGTGAGCATGTGGAGAAAGAATTGTTAGCTCTGGTGTCGTCCTCGTCATTTGACCGAGGTTTCAAATTACGTAGTCCGTCACCAGTGGCCCCCATATTGCTTCTCAGTGCTACGTTAACGCTCACTCACTCCGTATCGTAGCTCAAAATTACGAGGCGTATTGCCTGTGGTTAGCATATATTTGTATAAGACAGAAATATGGATCCTGAAACGTTCAGTGCAACGACTGCTACTTATACTCTAGATATGAAGAACAGAATTTTCATAGATCAAAAGTTTACGCGACTATGTAAATGTAGTTCAATGAAGCAATCATATTTGTTCTCTTTGATGATAATTTATAAATCGTTTGACACTCTCTACTCCTGAAATTTTATGTGATAAAATTAGATATTTCAAAACTCGTCTATTTGAATGCGAGGTTAATTATTAGCCACTTTAGGGTCTATTGTTACAGTTGGATCATTTTTGACGGACCAGATAACTTTTCGATTTTTTATAGTTTGCGAATTGAGTTAATTTTAATTATTTTGAGCTTAAATATATTCAGTTTAATTATTTATCATTTGCTTTAATTTTAATATCGGAAAAGTTTACTATTGTCCATTTCTCGATATTTTATCGTTTACTTTAATTCTCATATTTAATTGAGTAATTTAATAATAATTATTTTAAAAAAAAAAAAAAAAAAAGGTGCATCTTGGGGTGGCTAAATATGTTCTTTGCAAAACTCTGCTGGAACTTTTATTTATTTATTTTATTTAATATTGGTTTCGGCGGGACTTAGAAAAAACATTAATATTTCATGAATTGCTTATAGAAGAGAGAAGAGAAATTGTGATGCTAATTTTATTTATGCTAAATTGTTTCAGCCTATTTTCACGAAAAAATGTCTGCTGATCTGCTGTACAGGTCACACCGTCCACTACTTTCTAGCTCAAATTTCGTGTCAGATTTAATTTGCCAATGAATAAAAATTCACTTTTTTCCAGTCCCATTCATAGCTCTTGATTCTAGAATTGTAGTAAAATACAACCTCTCGCAGTGTCACTTATTAGCGTAAAGCCCCCCCCCCCTGGGGGGGTTGTATGTGCCAAAACCTTATTTTACAACTTACTCAGACGCAAGACGAGTTACTATGAAAAGAAAATAAAGGAAAAGAGAGGGGAGGGGTGTCGCAACCCGGGGTGGTGCACCTTGCGTGAATCGAACGGAACAGTGCATATGATTTTCGAATAACAAGAGCGGAGGAGATGGCAAAACGCCTCTGGTGCGAGAGGAAAGTATGAAGGGAGCATAAACTTTTTTCTCTCTCTCTTCCTACACAAGAAAATGTAAAATAGGTGTCAAGGAATCTCGTTGGAATAAGTGAAAAAAAAAAAAAAAAGTTGGGTCGTTATTGTTGACTTAACGTATCCTGAGCGCTACGACATTTCCTTCCGGAACTAATAAACAAACTCCTTGTAGTAGTAGTAGTTTTGAGGCAGGGCTGGTCTTATAGGGTGCAGTTGAATATAGGATAATAGGATTTTTTTTAAAAAAAAAATAATATAGAATAATTTATTTTAAAGGGCTCTCGTTCAAAATAATCCAGCAATACTTACAGTGTTAAATTATGTAATTTCGGGGTGTCATTTTAGAGTATGCTTGATTCGTTCAATTCAAATAATTTAGAGGTTCAGTAATCTCTCGTTAATCTCGGACCAGAACACTGTCGGATTACTGAGAACGTCGAATTATTGGAAAATCACTCATATTAACGCAAATAAATAGCGAAAACTATTAATGCTTAAAATTTAATACAGTACACGCGAATAACGTGTCTTATAACATTGCAACAAATAAACATACGAAAAAACTAAAACTGCAAAAAAAAAAAAAAAAAATGTTTTGATTTGGGTTGATATCCTACATTATTTCGTTGAAAGTAGAAGGCATAAAATAATTTTCTCTTGACGGTCGGCGTAAAAATGCCGGTTGGCTGGATAAGTGAGGTACCAGATCATTAAGGGGAAAAAACTGTATTTTATTTAATATAAAAAATTATGTTAAGTGGGGGATTCATTTTTAAGGAATATCGCGTGAACCTATAATTGCATCGAAATAAACATTTAAACAAAATATTGCTTGATAATTTTTTTAAAATTTTGTGGAAGCCATAATTTGATAAGGATTGCAAGGCCGCGGTAGCCTACTGGTAATGGTCGCGGCCGGCGGTTTTCGTCGAGTCATAGGTTTGGAGCATTAATGCTACGAAAGACTCGCCTTGTAGCCGGAGCTGATCTGTAGAGGCTCAAAGCCCTCCCGAAAGCGTGGTGCGGAAGTTCGGAGAGGGCAGTTAAGGCGTCATCCTAGTCACTTGACCGAGATTCAAAATTAAGAGGTCCGGCGCCAATAGCCCTGTGTTGTCCTAAGTATGACGTTAATAAACAATCGATATATGGCTCTCTCGGCCTTGAACAACTGAAATACCGATCTCTGTCTTCGCGAAATGTTAAAACATAGAAGGACTTCATTCTAGGGGCATTTTCGGGGGTAGAGAAACATATTTTAATATATTAACCATTTCTGTCTGAACCAATCCATTTTTTTCTGGTGTAAAATCTGTTCTGTATATTGTCTCCTATACTGCGATGTTAAATTAGTTTATCTTATTACATATTAAGGGAAGGGGGATTTCGAATTAATGGAACGTTTCTTTAAAAAAAAATATTAAGGCACAGTGTGTTAAAAGAATATACGAGAGCAGTTCAAAAGGTACTCTTATTAGGAATTGGAATGTTGCTGTAGTTAATGCGCATTGCATTGATCGTCCTCCAAAAAACGTTGCCATATTTTTTCAGGCCGATGAGACCGTCTCCCAGCAGAATCACAAGAAGCATCCCTTTGTTTCGATTGTTGCGTGATTTTCGGTTATAATGATGAATCTAGATCTTATCGACGGTGGCGACTCGATGCGGCAGCAATCCAAACTTCTTCATGAATTCTTGTCACTTTTGCGTAACGGTGCTGATGCACGTTAAACCTAGTTCCGGTTTCAAGTCTTTCTGTTTTTTTCTAGTCAAGTTGCGGTTTCAAGTTGTGTGGGAGTTTGGAGAGGGTGGTGCTAGCTCAGGCGTCATCTTCGCCACTTGGCCTGGGCTCAAAATGACGATGTCGCCAACAGCCTTCGCACTGCTTCTTAAGTGTAACGTTAAGGAACAATTCAATTAATATTGGTGTTTCGTTTTGGCGCCATTTAATTGATTGCAGCATGCAGTGGTAGCATCGATTCGCCTCACCAACGCCATCTGTCTTCAAATATATATATATATATATTGAACCTCTTTCGTTTGTACAGAAACCTCTTTCGTATATACTGATTTGATCAGGAAAACAGAAAGTGCCTGAAAGTGTTTCTGCTTAAATTATGGGTTATCTGTAGAGTTTGGAGGACAAGGTCACTAAATGGTTTCGGGTCTAAACTGAAAATGAGCCTAAATTCACTAGTCATTCTCTTCTCCCATCACGTCTAATATTGACACAGCTTTGATCGATCAGTTGATTAGTTTTATTAACGTCTCATTGCAAAGCAACACGAGGACTATTGGTGACGGACCTCGTGATTTTGAACCTTCGGTCAAGTGACGAGGATGACACCCGAGTTGACGCCTTTCACTCCTTTCATAATTTTCATACGACGCCAATGGGAGGACTTTGGGTCTCGACAAACTGATTATGGAATTATATGTGCTTGCAGGTGATACGATGTGAAATTAGCATAAAAAGTAAATTGAATTTTATTTAATTTATATTGATTGGTTTTAATGATACAATTTATAACTTTTTTTTCTAAAATGCAAAGCAAATTAATGAATACAATCATTTTATCCGCTTCCGCAAAGTGGCCTCCGAGCCATAACAATTACCCACCCCTGTAAACACGATCTTAAATGTGTTTCATGGGGTTGTATCCTTGGATTGCAATTTTTAATTCGATTTATTTTATTTGACATCAAATAAAATTGTATTATTACCAAACTAAACATTGTAACTTTTCTTACAGATTTTTTTTCGTATTCATTTATTAATTTAATTATTCGCTATTCATTAACAAAATTTATAAAAATGATAACCATTAAAATGTGTTCATCTATATATATTGTTTTAAATATAAATAGTTCATTGGACGATACAAATCACAAAATCATTTTAAGCGTAATTTTACACTCATTTTCTATAACCTTTAAATTATCTAGTTAATATGTACATGGAATTGGGTTCACAAAACTTGCATATATTGAGCATTGCTTTCCCGCCCCCCTTGTTAAGTAAAGTTGTTATTGTGTTGTTGTTAAGTTAAACCAATAATTCTTTCTGCAGATACATAATATTTAGTTTTTGTAGATTCCTCGTGCTCTTAAAAACATATTTGGAGTTAGACATTGTATTTTATTCGTTTTTGGTTGCAGGATAAAATGCATTTTTTACTTTTAAGTATAATATTCATTTTAAATTACATTTCTCACGTCCTTGAAAATTCATAATACAAATGCAGATAATCCGCGTTTATTAACAAACAAATTATTCAGTTATTAATCCAAATGCAAAAACGATACGGTTTCGAATGCCCTGGCTAATTATAATTTCGATACACTATTAAATGACATTGTCGAGTCTCAAGGAAAGAACCTCACTCTCTACTTTTATACTAATTCATTGTTAGATTTTGGAGCCTCGCATTAAATGATTACTTATTATTAATGCCCTTTCTCCGTACCTGGGCCGCGGTAGCTTAGTGGTCAAGGTCGTGGATAAGCGGCTGGCGGTTTTCGTTCAGTCTCGGGTTCGATCCTTGGCCGCCAAAGACCCGCCGTGTAGCCGGGGCTGATGCACGTTAAATCTGTTCGGGGCCCAAAGTCCTCCCGTTGGCGTGGTGTGGATGTTAGGAGAGGGGAGTGCCAGCTCAGGTGTCGTCCTCGTCACTTGACTGCGGTTCAAAATTACGATTTCCGTCGCCAATAGCCCTCGTGTTGCTTCTAGTGCAACGTTAATAAAACTAAAAATAAACCGTATTATGACCTTCGTTTAAAATTTTGAGTATCGTTCAGATATCGGCCATTTCAAAAATGAACCCTGTCTCTGCCCGAAATGTTTGAGGTTTTTAAAAAAATTTCAGATTTCTTGATATTTTGTTTTTTCTATTCTTCTGATTAATAATTTTATATTACATAAAATATAAACGTAAACAATGTGAAAATGTATGGTCTTTTTTTTTTCCTGTAGTACCTCAGGGAAAATGATTGTGCCGCTATTTTATGGTACATTTTATATTTTAAGTATATGTAAAAAATGTTGGAAGACACCTTTTGAGTTAATTTTGCAGCATTAACGCGTGTGCGAGCGCGTTATGGTTGTTTGATGTTTTAGCTGGTGTTTCTTTTTGTATTTTTTAATTTTATTTCATAAAAAAAAAATTAATGTTTCTAAATCCTTTAGTAATTACATAAAATAAAATATTTATCTTTCTTTCTTGATAGCTCTCGATGTTAAATCATCAGGCATTTAGTTTAACTTTCCGTAAATTGAAACTTTAGAATGATTAATTTATTTCAATGAGGTGGCTCACAAAAAGTACCTTTTTGGACGACAGGTGGTGATGCTAAAGAAAGTTAGTGCTCATTTTGTATTCTACCATCTCAGAAATTTGACACTGATTCATGGGTTAGTTTTGATTACTGCCGCTACAAGTTGTCATTTTGCGTCGAGTTCTCTTCATCGATGAGACCTGAAAGCACCATCGTGCACCGGAAACCAATCAGTAGTCAAAATTAGGAGTTACACCCTGTAAATCTGCTCCGAAGAAGACGAAAACGGTTCATTGGCTAGAAAAGTTACGACGGCAATTTTTTGGGTTGCGAAGGGCCATCAAACTCACAGATTTCTTCGGAAAAAGAAAAACGATCGCTGGACGATTAATACTGCTGTGATTTATTCCATTCCTGCCCCTCAAAAGCTTACCTACTTCAGTTAAGTCCGAGAATCGTGACGAAGAGCCCCCCCCAAGGTTACCTTAATGATGTTTTTCTTTCCCATGGGGTTTGGTGTCTTTGGTAAAAAGGGATGACGCGTCTCCAGGATACTCTACCGATTTTCCGATTTTAGATCCTACTTTTTCCCAACCAATTTTGAATCTTTTTACCCCCCCTTCCACTTTTTACCCCTGTCTTGATTTCCGTTGCACATTTTTTGGCGCCGCATAGCTGTATCTGGCTCTTGCGCCATTAAACTTCTCCATTCCTGGCTCGGGTAATTTTTAAGTCGCCTGAGTTTGTGTAAAAATTCCTGAATTTTATCCCTTTTTTTTTCATAACAGACGTCTATCGCAAAAATTAAAAAAAGTTGATGAATGAAATTCATCAATAAAAAACATACACGCACATGTATATGATATGGATTTTTTTTACCTCGAGATACATCCAAACTGTTTAACTTGAATAGTAGTCATAGTCGAGACAGTAGGCCTTTCAAAACTCCAATTTATTCTTTATTATTAATACGATGGCTAAAAGGGAAGGGTAGACATCGAATGAACTCACAACCAACAATCTGCGCCTCTCAAAACATCTCCATGGTAGGAGCGGTTGAATGCAGTGCTAATTTTTATATTGCAGAAGCCAGGCGGACTAACGTTTAGTGCGTAAACTTATTAAATTCCCACACGTAATTGAACTTGGCATTCCAAAGGAAAAGTCCCCTTGTAATCCCGACGCGGGAATCGAAGCTATAAACTCGCAACCATGATTGAAAACCAATCTCAGTATTAAAGAATTCTGATAAAAATATCCTGAGACTTAATTAATTCCCCAAAATTTTCGAAACACACACACACACACACACACACACACACATATATATATATATATATATATATATAGCTGGCCGCGGTAATAAAATGCGTTTCTTAAGTGGCCCACGAAATCTTTTGGGTTAAACAGGTCTTCTCTATGCAATCGTTCTTCAATAAATGCTCAGTAAAGAGTCTTTTTAGAAAATCAAATCTAGTTTTATTCTATTTTATAGAACGATCACGAAGCTTAAATCAGTAGTAGTAGTATGAATGTAAAGTGGTTCCTGACTCGCTCCTTCAAACAAAGAATAGAACTGAAAATTCTACTTATCTTACAAATAGAAAACTGGATCCGAGTCAGGAATAAATACTTCAAAACTGAGTCCGAGTTAATTATTTGCTCTCCGGAAACCTCTTAACTTTCTTGCGCCAGTATCGTGTGTTCTATAATTGGACTAATTTCCTATTTCCTCTGATTATTTCATATTCACTGTTCCTCTTGTATAGTGAAGTCTATTTACGTGAGTCACGGTTTATTCGCAAGGCGATGTTCTCTTACCAAATAATGTCATAAATTAGCCCTAAAGGTTTGTTGAAAGGAGAGAGGACCCGTCACTTTTTTTTTTTTTTTTTTTTTGGACTTTATGTATGCAGTGGAAAACGTTTCACACGAAAATGCCAAACGTGAAAAATCGTTTTATACTGAAGTCCCGACAAAATATTCCGCTCTTTAAACGCATTAAGGTTTCGCTTCTTGGTCCCAGATATTTACGCATGTGTCAGAGAAATCAGGATGAAAACACAATTTTCTATTTAGCTTAAAATGAAGATGGAACTGCGAAAGGCAAATAAAGGACAAATGCTAGAAAAACAAAATCACAATCATTATTGATAATTATCCGGAGCATACCCCTTATTAAAAGGCATACAAAATTCCTCCGAAAGATTTGCTTGAAAGCAGTGCAAAAGATTGGGTTGTGTCTTATTTCAGTCCACCATTGGCGACAAAAAAACAAAATGGCCCCCAAAAGTGCAGTAGGTGCGCCGAATTGGCAACCCTTGTTCAGTAAATCTATTAGATCTTTCTTTACTGCAAACCTGCTTTTAGGGCGATTTGGCACCATTTTATTTTCCGTCGTCATGGCGTGTGCTAAAATAGGATTTTGTCGAAGATTTCTCTGTTTCGTTCAACACAAAATTCTTCTGATGAGTAAAAATTTTTCGATTCTGTCACTTTCTCGTTAAACGTTTTTCATTCTATGCTTATTATTCATTTATGCTCATAATGTCATCGTTAGGACACTAGATGTAGAATATCTTGTCTTATGCTCCTTCAATTCATGGCGTCAAAAATTTAAATCGCTAATTTGGCAATATTTCCGTTCTATGTTTTTGTCTTCAACAATGGCGACAAGAGTTAAAATGTCTTGATAGTTAACCGGACGGGAAATCCCTTTGGGCTTAATTGTTAAGGGCACTGCAGAGACCGAATGAGTTTTCTCCAGATTGAGGGTTTGGATCGCCTCGTCACTCAAAATGAACCGACGCTCCATGACGGGGTGAAAAACTATTCCTCCCACAAAAGTGGCGTAAACAACCTTTCGTCGAAAATCTATACCACACGTTACTTTAAAAAGAAAGAAATTCTTAAATGAAAATGCTTCGTATTTAAAATAGCTTGCTTGTTTTCTCTCCGTCTACTTCTGTCATTTTGAAAATGTTTTCATGCTGTCATGTGTTTTTTATTCGCGAAATAAAAGTTGAATTTATTTCCCCTCCTCTCTTCTCTTGCTTAGAATTGTATTATTAGCAATGTCTGCGGCCTTTTAAAAAAAAAAACAGCATAGTTTTACTTTAGAAAGTTAAAAATATTTATGTCAATTACCCAAGTAAAGAATAGATTTTATTTACAATGTCTGGCGCTACTGTATTTTTAGAGTTCTTTATTTTTTCCAACAGCTTGACAAAGGAAGGAATCATTCATTTTTACGTTTCATTTTAAAGTTATATTTAGATTTATAAAAGTACGTAAAAAATTTGAAAAGTCATTTTCATTGTTACGTATGTTTACTTTGGAATTGTAAAATGTTGTGAATTGTCTGAATGTAAAAAAGTCTCATGCTTCTTTAAAAGTTTTCCCTTCCTTGAAATCATCTGAAATGTTTCAATCTTTACATATTCAACGAAATATTCATTTTTAATAAATATAAGTTTTGAAAAAAAATTTAAGAAAAAAATAATTTATGCTTAGCGCCTAACTAAAATACCTTAGTAATTACCGGTAAATTAAATACCCCATAAGTACTTACTTATATATGACGGAGGGAGTATATTAACGCCTATTTTAAGCTTTTATAAATTATATATTATTTTACATTCAAAAATTAGTTTTTTAAATCTTTTAGTCCATTGTTGAATAGAAGCTTGATTTTTAAAAAAAAAATTAATGATATTTATTTCTTTTTAGTGTGGAGGTTTAAGGGTGTACTAAGTTCAACTGAATTTGACGTTATTTGGGCTTCGGACCATTTTGATTTCATAAGCGTAGTGTTAATACTATGGAATATTTACTACTATTTTCAAATCTGCACAGTTTAATCTTTTTGAATGCAGTAAAGTGCGTCCGAAAGAACTAAGAATTATGAAGATTTCAGCGGAATCACATTTTTCCCTTCAATTTTTAAAAATATTTTTACTTTTATTTAAATGCTTCGTTCGTGGTTTTTTCAAATCATTAAAAAATATTCTTAATTATTTTCGAAAATCGGGGAGATAATGCGCAGAAACCATTATTTTTAGCTATTTCGGGTGATCTTGATTGCATTCGAATAGTGGAAATAATAAAGATTGGATAACGGTAGTTGAAATTCTATAAGATTAACTTTACATTCACGAAATAAAAATGGCCGGTAGCCTTAAGGCTCCCGTCTACCCGCCATTTTGATTTCATCAATATGTTAATCTATAGATTTCGACTTAATTCCATCTTTATTATTTGATCTATTTGAATACAATAAAGTGTATCTGAAGAGCAAAAATAATGAATGCTTCTGTGAATAACTTTTCCTCCGATTTTAAAATATTTAAAAATATTCTTTAAGACCAGACGAATCAAAACGAATAATTAAAATAAGAACAAAATATTTTATAAATCTTAGGAAAAAATGTCCACAAAGCATTCATTATTTTTAACGTTTTCTAAATTTCACTTGGTGTGAGTGTGTGTCGTGGTGATCGTTAGTTTAACCAACTTCCCATCAAAATGAGGCTTTGAAATTTTGGGAATCGTTCGTACTCGCCTAATGCAATATTTAAGACGTTTGCGATTTAATTAATATTTTCTGTAATAATACGGTTGGCCCAATCACTTGGCGCGATTTCAAAAATTTGCTCCAAACTTGGCTGGTTTTATTTATTATTATTATTAGCACATTTTTGTGTTTTAGCAAGTCCGTAAAACGGAACAGGGTAGCGGTAGCAAAATATCGCTAAGTAATTCTCTTGTCGCCAAGAAATTGGTTGTTAAAAATGCATTCGTCCATTTAATTTACGGATGAATAATTAATTTTAGTTAGTTTTAACGTTTTATGTATTTCATGGTGTGTATATGTCTGTGTATCACTGTGTCATCAAGTTTTCTATCGTTAATTTAATAACTTCCCAGCAAGCTAGAGCTCTGAAATTTTGGGAACTGTTTCTTACTTGCCTAGGGTAATATTTAGATATTTGCATCCAGTTTTAACTAATATTCAATAATTTTTTTAATAAACTTTGCCGCCATATAAAAACGTTGGTTTTTAATTCGAATTATTACTCTTTCAAATGCATTTGATTGCATTCGAATAGATCAAATAGTAAAGATGTGAGAATTAAAGTCGAAATTCCATACGGTTAACATTACGTCCACGAAATCAAAATGGCGGGTAGACGGGAGCCTTAATTGTGTTAATATATTACAAGTCCAGGAGCATGCGCTTTGTTACTATGTCCCATTCCACACGCTTCAGGTAAACACTCATAGACTGTGGAGCGCTGGGACAAAATAAACAACAGATGCAGTTGCTATGGCAACCATCTTGATTACCTTTCGGTGGAAGAAAAAAAAAGGCACAACAATGATTTTTCTCCCAGCGTCTGGACATGGAATAGCCCAAAAGGGTCGGATGCTTTGCCCACTCGTTTATTAAATAAAATGTACTTAAGATAAATCGGAGGAGTCATGCGTTTGTTGTAAATAGAGCTTGCTATAATCGTATATAACATCTGTACCGGCCTTATGACTCGGAAATGAATTTATATGTTGTTATCTCTTGCGCTCCAGACAGCCATTGCTTTGCTCGCTTGACCAATCATTAAATCAACAAACGTTGAGCGAACTTTATCGCCGATTCATTCCTACCTCAGACGATGACGATAATAATAATAAAAAAAAAAGGTTATTATTCTTTTCTTTCGTCTACACAATTCTAAATTCGCTTTTTTTGTGGGGGGTGATTTAATATTTCCCGTTCGCGTTCATTTGAAACGAAAATGTTTTCAAAACCTTCCGTATGCCAGCTGGAACATTTTAGTTATTAAACAGTTTTTCATTTAAAAAACAGAAAGAGAAAATTCTTTGAAATTTTGTATAAAAAAAAAAATCGGGGGGTTGGGGGTAGAATGAATCAAGTATTGTATTTACTTCGCTAAATATGAGTAAAACAGGGGCTTAGAATTTAGCGTATGTATATGGCTACTAATTTTCAATTTATTAAAAAAACATTAGTACGTTTTCTATCTCTCCCTAGAACTGTTAGGTTGCCATTTCCATTATTCGTGCGTACTTTTAACTAGTTTATTAGTGTTAAAAAATTATCCTTGTTAAAGATTAAACAAAGATTCAATATTTAAGTGTCGATTTTCTCCCTACCTTTATATATATATATATGATCTACATTTTCCCTCCCTTTCTATTGTATAACGCGGGTTTCAGTTGGAAATACAGGGTCATGCAAAATGATTCCATATTTTTGTGAATAAGCGACTCAGAATAAGTACTACACAAATGCGAAGGGAAAATATAGATTTTTTTTTTCAACAGTGTTTCATATCATTTCCTTATTTACACGTATAATGTCATTTCTATATGTTAATTCCCGCCCAACACGTTGTAAACTGTCATGGTAATCCGCGCTGCAATAGCAGAAATCAGTTTAAATTCACATAAATTTGTGGGCAATGGTGGCGCGTACACTTTATCTTTTTCTAACACCCAAAGGGAGAAATCGTATGGAGCCATATCGTGTGACTTAGGTTGCCAGCTGTGTAACACCCAGTCATCTGGTCCACTGCGATCGATCCAACTGCGAGGTAGCTCCGTCAAAGTTTCTGAAACAGATTCACGAAGGCCACCTATTGTTCCAGTATAAATCTGACGCAGTTTTCCTTTGTATTTATATATTACTTGTCGTTCTGCGTCGTTTATTTTTGAAAATATGCCATTTTGAAATCGAATATATCTTTTTGAATAACCCTGTAAATTTCGTGGTACAATACTCCCTCAGTGATCCGGTACTTCATCTTTCCCACCCTGCTATTGATCCTCCTTTTTTTTTTTTTCACTTGCAAACAAGTCTGGCAGGCGTCATATTATGTCTTCTATTTCAACGAAATAATGCAATCTTTTCAAAACAAACCACATTGTGTGTGAGTGTTGTATGAACTTCTACAATATTCATGGCTGTCCGTTTCCAATTGTTACTGTCTTTGTAACTCAGATGGCTTTACCTCAGTCTCACCAGATCTTCTCTTTTTCGAGTACTTCCTTTGCACCAATGATAACTAGCTAATTATACTTCGATTCTTAACAATAAATTTCCCAGAGAATCGCGGCAAACCATTCTTGTTTCTATTGCCGCTCAAAACCAGACTTCATGACTGTTCACTTTCCAGCTCCGGTTAAATACCATATTCATATGGAGTTTCTAGAACCTGTCTTGTCTGTGGCCCGATAGCTGCTGGATTACTTGAGAGTTATACACATGTGGCAAACTATTAAAAGTTAAAAGATTACATCAAAGACAATTCAAAAGCTGGTTTTAAAGAATAAATTTTATTAAAAACAACTTTTTGTAATAGATTTAATAATTTTGTTCAGTCGAGTACGTTTGAATTTACTGTTGCTGAAAATCATTGTTTTCAATAATACGACGTAAGAAGTTGTCAGGGAAAGACAGAAATAAACAATTTTGGTACAGAACTATTGCAAA
The DNA here is from genome assembly GCA_019974015.1 of Nephila pilipes. NCBI lineage: Eukaryota > Metazoa > Arthropoda > Arachnida > Araneae > Nephilidae > Nephila > Nephila pilipes. The sequence continues at coordinate 9,778 of BMAW01026952.1, read as the reverse complement.
ATATAGGCGAGGGTGAAACGTATTCCTTGCAATGCATAAATTTAATTAAGATATTAGAACGTATGTTTGTTTTGATTGTAAATTAATTACGTTAAAAATTATTCCTCGTGTTTCGAAAGTCATAAATTACCGTTAATGTTCTTGTTTGTAATTTAAAGCTATTCAGGGTGTTTCGAAAGTCATGGGCGAAAACATCTTAAGCAATTTTCTTCATACAACAAACGGTTAATAATGGAGAGCAAACGGTTAATCCGCTAGACGGCGCTGTAATGCAAAGCATGAAAGTTTGCTAACACATCGTCATATCTACCGTGGATTTTAGGAGGCATGGTTTTTTTCCTGATTACTATGCTTCGCCATGCCTCCTTAAATCCACGGTACAAATGACGATGTGCAAGAAAACTCGCGCTTTATGCTTTCCATTGCCGCGCCATCTAGTGGCTTTCCGCTTGTGCTTTGCGGGGTGAAAATTTCTTGTTTAGATGTTTTCTATCACCCCTGAAATTTTTGCGCATGAGTTTCGAAACATCTTGTATTGATATTCGAATAACTGCAGCTTTTACGTGTGCATAATGTTTAATTTCAAATGCATCAATGCTGGAAAAGTAACTTCTTAATTTAAAACGTCTTCTTACTTTCGATTACTGCAGACGATAAATTACAGTTGTGGTAATGAATGCGCACCTCTGTAATGTTGAAGGAAATGTGTCATCTGAAATCTTTATAAGATTTTTCGTTGTGATGGAATTATGTGTATATTTGTTTCAAAAATTATGATTTATGCTACTCTTACCTCTTTTTACTTATTTAAAATTTTCTGTTTTAATTTAAATGTGTGCTTTTTAAATTAGTATTATCCCGGCGGAGGGAGAATTTTTTTTTTTTTTTTACTTATTTATATTCCTCTTGTATTAAAAACTTGAAACCTTCCTTGTAACCCTCCCTGATGAAAACATTTTGCAGCTAATTAAGGCATTTAATCCTGCAAATTTAATTGATATTAGTGCAAAATGGATTTTTAAAAAAAAAAAACCAGAGCGATCCCTGGATAGACGATCTCGCAGAAGTTTTGCATAGGGGCGCCTGGATATTTTTTTGCCATAAAAAGACAGAAAGCGAGAGAAAAAATGGTGTCCTAGACATAAGTAGAGAGCGAAAGAGAGAGAAAAGAGCAGCGGGACGATAGTTGGCAGACGCAGACGATTTTGGGTCGCATCCACCCCGTCCAGACCATAGAGACCACCATTCCTCTATGGTCCAGACGTACACAGAGCGAGAGCTTCCCCCCTTCCTATTGATCGCATCTAAAAATAACGTGCAGCTAGAGCAACGGGGCCGGGGCTGTGCGCTTCTCAGACACGGAGATGGAACGAACGGGGGTTGGTCATTCCATGTTTTTTTCGCAGACGATTATTTTGCTTCGTTCGAAATCTAGTCTGTTTATATTCGGTATGGTCGCATGGATGAACTTATAACACATTGCAATAGTTGCTGCGTAGAAAGCGATTGGAACGATGTTTTATCTCTCTCCTTAGTGCGTTTTAATAGAATCGTCTGGACTTTTCCTTATTTCAGCAATGCGTTTAGATTAATAAATAAATATTCGATTATTTTAAAGCATATTTATTATGCACTTTGAATATTTTTATTTTTTAAAATTAAAATTGTTTGGGCATATGTCTATTTTTAATAAGCACGTAATAATATTAAACAATGCACGCAAAAAAAAAGATAGTTATCAGCAAAAGCATTAAACATTTAAATAAAAATGCTAAATTTCGATCGTGAGAAACTTTGCAAAAAAAAAATACTGTACTAACGGTTATTTGAAATAAATGTTTATCTTGGAAAAACCTTTTTGAGGATATTCGCTTTTAAAATAACAATTTGCATCGGAACATTTTTTGGTACTAAAATTAACTCGTGCTTGTGCGTCGTAATGAATAATTTAATTCTATGTTCGTTTTCGAACATTGCCGAAAAAAGAAATTCTCTACCTCGTGATATGTTAAAAGGGTTTTGATTTCTAAAAGATATTAAATGTTTAATTTGTTGTCTTGTCTGAATTATATTTGTCATTCTAATCAAATTAAAATAGAACGCAATAATGTAAATTTAAAGTAAATAAATCGTTATAAATGCATAATTCATTTCACACGTTGATACAATATCAAAATAATTTTTTTACTACGTAGTAACCTTTTTTAACTAATTTTTTATTACATGACAGAGCTTCATTTTATGCAATTCAAATAGAAATGTTCCCAAGGGTAGTTCCAAAGAAAATTGCGTTGTAGACCACTTGCTACAATTCGTAAAAAATGAAATTTCACAACTTTTTATGTTAAATTAAAAGGGATGACCCGTTATTGTGTTACTGGAGCTCTTATTTACTTACTCGTATCTCATATTCCAAAAGTTTTTTGACTAAGAATTGGAAACTTCATTCACTTACCTGTGGTGATAAGATGCAATTAAGGATTCTTAATCCTTTCTTGTCTGCGAACATTTTGTATAAAAGGAGTTCCATTTTTTTTTAAAGCTTCTGAAATATTTACAAAATTTTTACTTGTAAATTTGCCTCCTTGTTGAAGTAACCTCCGGATCAAAGATTACTGGAAATTCACAAATAATATGTATTTAAACAGCACAAGCTATGCGTCATTGTATAAAATTAGTACGTTACACTCAGGCAACGTATCAAACACTCGAAATAACTAAACAAAAAAGCGTACTGTTTTGTATTATTAGTTTGCATTATTCTATTGAAGTAGAAGGCATAAAATAATTTTCTGTGCAGTAATTTGCCTGTTTTTAAATGCCAGTTTATAGCGGGAGAACTCTGCATTTATGAGTTATTGAATCATTCACCGTGTATTTCTATTAAATCAGTGGCAGGTATTATAATTTCATATTTTATGAATCTTAATTTAAATGTATTGTTACTTCAACATAAATAAGTGCTGAATTCCTGGATGAGTGATTTCTTCATCGGTGATTTGGTCGCGTGGGTTTCCTTTTGATGTAACATTCGCTCGGACTCATGCTAGCAGCAAAATTCTACTTTGAAAATTTTTTAATCTTTACATATCCAATGAAATAATCATGTTAAAAATCGATATCTATTTTTGTCCAAACGTATTTTTATGCATATATTTTCTGTCAGAATTTAAAAATAATCCTTAAATATCAGTGTATTCGATTTTAAATTAATATCATAGAATTAAAAAGTTCAAAAATTCATTGGTGTCCAAACACAGTGAGACACTTTTCTTTATGTAATTCGGGAGATATCGAACCAGAGCACCGCTATATTATGGGAAATCGCCAACAATAACACATTTAAAAAGCAATAGCTACAAATTTTTGTATAACATGTGCGCCAATAAAGTGTCGAACACACGAAATAACTAAAACAACAAAAAATTGTTTTGTATCGATAGCCAACATTATTCCTTTGAAGTAAAAGGCATAAAAGTGGGTGGGGGTTATGGCATGTCGGTCTGTATGAGATCGCTGTATTACTTAATGACAGGGCCGGAAAGGTACAGGACAGGATTATAGTGGGAGAATTGTAATTCTAAATTGTTCACTAAACACAAAGTTGAAGAAATCCCGATACTTTTATTTGTATATTTTACTTGACACTACGGAAAGAACTCTGAATTTTTGTTCTGATGGAGATAAAGGCCCAGAGGGCGCTCCATATGCACTTCCAATACAGAACAGTGAGTACTTGGAAGAAATGTTCTGTGATACTTAATTTCTGCTCAGACTGGAGACTAAAAGCCCCTTCGGGCTAAGTGCCTCAAATTCACCTTCAATACAGAACGATGGAAGGGAGACACTGAGCGGCGACTTTTCTTCCACAACAGCGCCAGAAGTTAAAATGCTTTACTTTACTAGCCATACGAGAGCGTCTTTTCAGCCTAGTTAGTAGGAGTACATTTTTCGGACCCACTGGTGTTGGGTTCGAAACGCCCCTGCCGCTTCAAGGTCACCCGCTATTCTCTCTCCCTCCACGGGGTAGAAAAATATTCCCCGATGTCTCTGAGAAAATGTCTGGTGTCGAAGTGGTGACTCGGAACTTGAACACTAGATGGCAGCACAGCCTATTTCTACTAATTGCATATGTCCCCGACGCAAAGCACTTGCCTCAGTATGCCTATTTAAGATAATCGCTCCTAAATCACGACTTGTGATATTCCGGCTCTGGCGCACATATTGACGAGACCCGCCATTCAACACGAGACAGATGATGACTCAGAATGGAAAAACTATCCCCAGCAAAACTCAGTTCAACAGGGAGGGGTTGAATATCAATTGCAGTATAGCTGAAAAGATATCAAAGCAACCTTCTGTACAAAAATACCAATGTATCTCTTCGTATCATCACGATGATTCTGGAGGGGGAGTATGCAGCGACTCTCTTCTACAACAGCGCCAGAAGTTAAAACGCCTTACTTAACTAGCTAGATCAGACATCTTTTCAGCACAGTTGGTGAGAGTACTCGTACTCACTGGTCGAGGGCTGGGTAGAGCACTGGGTAAAACAACATCCCCGAATGTTTTGTCCAGCTCCGTAACTTTATATCATTGAAAAGTATTATTAGATTGTAATTGTACTTTAGACTATTTCTATCTCAAACGCGTTCTTCAAACTTCGTATGGACCTCGTAATTTTCATTTTTGATATTTCCCCCTAATACCAACAATTTTAGAAGATCCCTTCCGACCTCGCTCATGATATAACAGGTAAACTCCTGGTGGTATCCTGACTATTAAAGGACATAGATCTTGGCAATGTGCTTAAATGTCGAGGGCCATTCTTTCTTGGTATGAATGACATTAAGAAAGAGAAGGAATTATTTGTAGACTTGCTAGTGGACACGTTAGAAATCGTTCTTTTGACAAAGAGCAGAAAGCCTGTCCGATCTGCACTTGTTGTCATTTTTTTCCAGGACATCACCTCATCTCGTCTGATTTCTTACATCTCATGGACTTAAGTCTTGCTTTCAACCACGTGGAATAAGTTACAACTAAATTTTTTAAAAATTTCCCCAGTGAGATGAAATTTTAGTATTACTTTAAAAAGGTGTATGAGACGAAAGGTACAATGAAGTAGGTGATTTTGTGCTTAGCAATCGAACAATAGTAGTGTATCCCGGAAATAAAATATTTGCTTTTAAGTAATGAAACTCTTTACGAAATATTTGGGGGAAAAAAGCGTATTTATTTACATAAAGCACATCTTTTATAATATATATTCTGTTTATACTTAAATTACAAATGAAAATTAATTCTGCAGGGGGGAAAGGTTGATGTAAACATTGTTTTAAGGCATTTTCATTTTATTCGTGTGTCGTGCTTTCAAAAAATTTTGCTGATTTTTTTTTATAGTCATAAGAATTTTTTTTAAAAAAAAATGGCTATCATTTGAGGTTTCGGGTTAGTTGTTTACTTTCAGTTGGGTGTCTTATTGATATATTTGACACCGAACATCGTTAAAGAATACCTCTTATCCTTAGATGTGACGTCAAATATAAATGCTTGAATTTTTGTATTAAAAACAGAAAGATAGAACCGCGGTTCCTTGGTTGAGGTCGAGTTGCTGTAAACGAAACAAAAAAAAAATTGTATTGAGTAATGACGCACAGGCTTTGGCTTTCGACGTTTCGTGGGTTGTTCCATATTGTTTCGGAACCAACTAGTGGGGCTGTCGAGTGATTTGAATCATTCTTATATAAATAGGTTTATCAATGTGGTACTATTATTCGAATCAGGGATAAGAAAGAATTAATCGATTACCATTATTATATTTGTGAGAAATCGTGCCCAGGATGAATACGGTTTTGGTTAACGAAGATAATCCTGGACGGATGAATATCGTCAAGTACCATGGTAATAAAAATAGAAGAAAAAGAAATACTTACTTTTCTTAATATTTAGATTTAAATAAAAAAAAACTCTCACAATGAGATTTTTTAAAAAATTTTCCTTTTGAGAAAGTTTTTATTTACTGACTATTAATTCTCGTTCACGAAATCTGATGAACCGTAAAAAAAAAAAAAAAAAAAAAAAAATCGTTCTTTCTTCGAATGAGAAACGTTCAAATATTCGTTGCGTTTACACGGACCTAAGGTGTATTTTCAAGATCATGTATATATTCGTTAAAAGAAGAAAGGAAGATAGAACTGCCAGAGAGAGAGAGTATCGCACGCGATGTTATTTATTGTAAATGTCCAACAATAAAACGTATTGTAAAAGTGTTTTAGCTTTGAATTGTAACACATGCTAAGGTTCCCGTATACCAACCATTTCAAATTCGTTAGCGTTCAAAAAAAAATTTCCCTCCTCAAATCAAGACTTGTATTTATTTGTGTGCAATAAAGTACATTCGAAAGAGCAAAAAAATAATGAAGATTTCTACGCAAATACATTTTCTCCCCGATTTTTGAAAATCGGAGAAGTTTAATTCCGCAGAAACACTTTTTTTTCTCTCTCTTTTGGATCACATTATTGCATTCAAATAAATACAACAGTCTAGATTTAAGGAGGAAAGTAGACATTCCGTATAATTACTGTTTATGAAATTAAAAATGGGTGGTAGACGGGAGCCTGAAGTACATGATTCCTTTTTTTTTTTTTTTTTTTTTAAGTATTTTGTTTTTCCTTTTTCTGATATTTTAAGCGACTTTCGATTAAATTCGATTCATATTTATGTCGTATAAGGGAAAAACCAAAATTACTTTCTCTCAAGGAATCATTATATTGAAGTTACACTTTATTCTACTAGTTAAGTTGATTCTGTTGTCTGAAAAAAGGTTATATAAATATATTCGATCATCTCTATCACTTACATTATTTGAAATGAAATTGATATAAAATTAATATGGCAATCATTCGCTTTCGTTAAGTTGATTATTCATATTTTTCTCTGTTATTATGCTATTATATCTCCCCCTATCTTGAGAAATAATTAATCAAAACTGACATACTTTATTCGGTAAATGGAATTATATATTCGAAATATATAATACGCCGGAAATTGTATGAAATTGAAACAGTTGAAAGTTTAAAATTGATCGGGTTGTACAATTGTTGTTTTAATTGTGAAAGATGTCGTAGATGAGTTCCGCTACGGACAGTTAACACTCAAAAAATCTTGTAACAGAAAAATTCTGATCACTTTGAACAATGATGTGAAAATTAACTATTATGCACTGATTAATATTAGAAATCATTTCCATATTTAAAATTAACCGGTTTATATTATTTCAATGACATATATGCATGCGACTTTGAAATTTGAATGTAAATCATACTTTTTTTAGTATTCCACAGTGAAAGGGCTGCTCATTGTTTATGATTTTAGCATCCAAAACCAGCTGTAAATCTCGCGCATATTTTTCCTTCGCAGGAATGACAGGTGAATTATTTCTTTGCATATACTTTCCTCAAAGCACAAATTATCAAACAGACTTAGTTAATCGCATGCTTGAATAACAATCAACAAAATTTTTAAGTCCCTGTATAAAAATGCTTTTCCTTACGGAGGAAAAATAACATCCTTAAAACCAACACCGACTGGAAGCGTCGCTTAGCAACGAAAAACCGGCATATACTTCTCCGATCTTTTTGTTCCGCCGTCTTGAGAGTAGAAGCAGACGATCGATAAAAGAATGATTGATTGGTCGCGCCGAAAGACGATGATTATGACCGTGTGACTCGCTTTTGTTGGATAGCGGAAAACAATTGCACAGAATATAAATAAAATAATTAGGTTTGAATTAAATGAGGGTGTGGATTTAGGCAGTAATTTAAAACTAATATGATTTTCAATCGAGTATTGAATTTTCTGGCTGTTTAAAGTTGAAGTCATGAATGTAATGTGCGGAAAATTCCATAATAAACTGAAAATTTTGCGAAAGAACGCCAAATTTTGCGCCAATCGATGTGAACCATCTTGTATCCTTGAAACTATTTGGCGTTTTAGTTTCTTTCCCCATCTCTATTTTTTTAAACAGAAAAAGAAATATATTTTGCTTTACTATGTGAATATGAATTAATCTATTCAGCTGAGTGGATGCAATTTACACATTGTTGGTGCAGCCAATGTTCATACCACTAGGTGTTTGCCTACTCTGAAAATTATTTATATTTTAAAATTTTAATGTGATTTGGAAATAAGGTGATATGTTGTTGCATTAAATTAATAAAATCAAAATGAAATGGGGGATAGAGCTCGTCTACATTTGGAATGTTATTCCACAAAATGGTTCCAAATTGTGTGCTTCATATACACTTTAAAATAGTTGGCACTTTCAGTATGTAAAGTTTTTGTCAAAATATTGTAATTACATTTTGGTCAAGATTATTTCAATTTTTTTTAAATAAATATTTAAGTTTTTTTTATTGACCATGTGGTTTCACAATCATTATTTAAATAATTCTGTAATTTAAAAAAAAATGTGAACTTATGGACTTATTTTGCTGAAAAATCATTTTTAAAATAAACATTAAATCAAAGTAAAAATTATTCATTAATAAAAATGTTTGAGATGTCGTATTAAAGAGAGATTTGGAATATTTACATACTTAAAAATAAGACAATGATAAAATAAGACTTTCATACTTTTAACATTAGGAATATAAATTCAATAGTTTAAAAATTAAATACAATATGTGATTTACTTTTTAATACTAGGATTGAAATTCCATTTTCTTATGTCTTTCCCTTGTCTTTCTTCAGTAGGCTCGAACCAGAAGTCTGCCATGTATGGACAACTTGTCACCCAGGATCAGCTTGCTGGCATGGGCCCTGCTGCCCAGGATCCAGGAGAGGATTTAGCAACCTTGGAAGCACGAGTTCCTGGCAAATTCCGAGATCCAAATCATGCACCTCTTAGGCGACTCAGTGTTGATCTCATCAAAACCTATAAGCATATAAATGAGGTTTGTCTAATCATTCTTGAAGTCTTATAAAGTATATGGAATATCTTTCCTGTATTTTTGGAATAGAAATAATCTAATTTTCAATGAAAATGAAATATTGGAAGTAAATGAAGATTTGGGATTTAAAGATTCTTTTTAATCTGAAACTTGTGTAAATAATTGAAACTTCAAGAAACAAAATCAGATATGACATCTGAATCATCAGCATGATATAAAAGTTAGGAGAATGTAATATTATCTCAAGTGTCAATGAAACTTGTTTGTGCATGTATGTTTAAATTATGTAAAATTAACTTATATATATTACCAATAAATACTTGAAACTAAAATGTATTTCAAGCTTAAATTATTTTTCGCTTCATATTCAGGTTTACTATGCAAAAAAGAAACGCCGGGCTCAACAATCTCAGAGCGAAGATTCCACAAATAAAAAGGAGAAAAAGGTTTTCAATGAAGGTTATGATGATGAAAATCATGACTACATTGTTAGGAATGGAGAACTTATAGAACGTTATGCAATAGATTGTCTCATCGGAAAAGGATCATTTGGACAGGTAAGTATTTATTAATTTAGTATGAACTAGTATTGTTTCAAATAAAATGAAATTTTTATACTGTGTAAAACAAAGTATTATTATTGAATTACTATTTTCCTATTACTTTTGGAATATAATTGGATTTCAATAATATGCATATTTGTTGTGTTCTTCGATTTTATGAGAGGGGATATTAATTTTTATTTTTTGAAGTAATTAATTCACTATTTTAAAATAAATAATAAAAGATACTTTTCCATTTTGCCGGCGCAAATCTCGCTAAGCAG
>BMAW01026948.1:5732-26677 GCA_019974015.1 Nephila pilipes | reverse complement strand
GAATGAAATTTTGCATTTTAAATATGCGATTTATTAAGAACACACACGATAATAAAAGATGTTTTAATAAATAATTCGAATTTTTTTTTCATCTAAATGGAAAATGATCACAAACAATAAGAGCAGTTGTCTTCTAATCAAAACGATAAGTTCGTGCAATTAAAGGAAATTAAGATTAAAATTCATGTAATTGTCACAGAAGTTAGTTTTAAAAAAAGAAAAATTAGCTTATTAAAATATCACTTCCTAAAATCAAAGTGAATACACTGAAATATTTAGAAGAGGATAGCAACACTGGCGCCATCTTCCAATCGCAAAGCAAATTAATAACTGATTGTCAATGACAAGTTTTTTTGAGAATGGCGGGAATTATGATTTGAAAAATAATATAAAGGATATGTTAAATGCAATATATATGAATATGGATATTATTTTTTTTTCAAAAAGTAATGGATTGAAGTTCTTTTTGAGTATATATGTTTTACTACACAGCACAATTTGGATATCAGATGTTACAAAGTTATATATAAATGTTTCTACTAATAAATGTTTCTACTAAGAAATACAGTATAAATATAATTAAATATCCGTTCATTTTCCTTCTCAAAGTATTTTACAATTGTACAGAATCTTTCATGTAGTATTTCTTATAGTTGTTGGATTTAATCAATGGTTACACTTGTTAAATAGAAGATAATTTATTTAAAGTGCTTAAGAATCGAAAAGACTAAAATATATCTATTCAGTATTTATTATCATATTATCATTATCAAACTTAAAAAATGTACGTTGTAAGAGAAAAGAATTATTACGGATAAAATGAATAAACTCAGTTATATATATATATATATATATATATATATATATATATATATATATATATATATATATAAGGTAGACTCATTTATTATTTTCGTTAACTAATTATTTTTCTTGCAAAACAAGACTGATATACCAGAAAACTTTTATAATGAGGGGGATGGGGAGAAGTTTCAAGAAATATTTGAAGATGCTCTCAACTAAACTAAAATTTACTTTGATTTTACCTCTTAACATATTTGTAAACACGATATCTAAAAGCTGAAATGAAAAACAAATTACATTACACGTATCACAACTATTCAAAGAATGAAAAGAAAGCACTACTTTTTTTGAGGAATAAATGAGTAAAATTATAAAAACAAATAATGCTCAAAACCACAAACATTTTGAAGTGGAAACATAGGAAACTTGTTGACTATTCTACAGATATTTATTACACTTAACTTCTTTTTTCTCTTTTAAAAATTATTTGAACATACTTAGAATAATTAAAAATAAAAAAAATGAATTAACGCGTGAGAGAGGAAACTACTAGTCTAAAGCAAGTTTTTCTGTAACAAAGTAGAAATGAGTACTCACACACTGATATAAAACCTGCAAAAATAAAAACTGGATGTTCTTCTATAAAGACCATGTATGCAAAGAATAATTGATCGTCTCCAGAGATGCACGTTTCATTCATCATTCTATTTCTAAGGAAAACAAAGAACCTCATCCTTATCATTTGCTTTGATGTTCTGAAGAAGTGTTTTGAAAGAGTTCGTTCTTTTTTTGTTTCTTCGAAGAGAAACACTTGTGAAATTTATATTAGACGGGAGCTAGGACGTTTATGAGAAACAAGCGAGGACTTTGAGTGTCCAGAGAGGAACGAATTCCGCTACTGAATATTTTAGTTCTTTGTTCCTTTAACAATGACCCGAGAATCTCTGCCATGTAAGATTACCTAAGCAGACTGTGTAATTGGTGCAAAGGAAATTTTTTTTTCTAAGGCTGCACTTCGCAATGCACCATTCTTTACAAGAGTTAGCTTGTAAATATTTTCTTTAATCCTAGCGATTGTCCTCTACAAATATCAAAGGACATAGCACGAACTTGGAACGATTCTTGAGACAAAATATATCTTACGATTTATTTAAACGGACATGTTACATTTCAAGTAAATTTTATTTCGATATTCTTAAGAATGTGTTAATATTCACCATATTTTAATTAATAATCTATGCATTTCAGAAAAATAAAAAATAAAAAAATAAATTCGTTTTTGAAATCACAATTATTTCACTTTTTAATTTTTCTTTCAGAACATTTCAATACTATAAAATTCCTACTAGGTGTACAAATTTTAATACTTTGAAACCATTACTTCCACGATTTCTTACAGATGATTCTTTATATTGCGTGTACGGATTAAATTATATTTGGGTTATTTATAGTTCGCAGGGTTTTTCTATTAGGCACTACGAAAAAACTTACTAAAAAACTAGATCATTTTTTAAATATTTTTTTTATAAAACAATGTATTTAAATCCATAAGTTCCATGTACTTCCTTCATCTCACGTGTTATACAGTATAGCCAGACAAGTTTAAAATCTCTACGCAGATTACAAAACAAGCGTTAAAAATTTAAGTCAATGAAATGATTTGCATACTATTAAATAAAATTTAATTAACTTATTGAATTATGTAGCTAGGACTATCAGCTTTTTTGCATACATTTAGAAAAAATTAAGCAATTGCACTAAAGTAATAAATATTTTTTCGATATTTTGGTTAATTTTATGGTACCTTATCCCCTTTAATATATATATATTGACGCAATAACCATTAATTTCACTATAATTTAAAAGTAAAAAATAACAATTAAATTTACATTTTTAAATGATAAAATTACAATTTTATCAGGTACTAAAGAGCAATGGACGAAATGTGGGACATATGTAGTACAAAGGGAAAACGGAATTGATTCGATCAGAAAACAATAGACAAATAAATATGGCGCTCTATACACATTTCAGTGACGTAAAAATATATTAAAATTGATTTTTTAAAAATTCCATTAAGGGTTTCAGTTTTGATTTTAAGTGAGCATGGTTTCTTAAGAATGATCAAGTTATCAAAAAATTTACCTCCTTATTTTAATCTATATAACCTTCCTAAATTTATGCACACAATTTTATAGATCTAGCTATATAATTTTGAGAGTTATTTAAATCTTTTAACAGCGTGCCAAGTTATTTGATTGATCTTAAAAATTTTAAAATGCTTTTTATTATAATTTAATTTTTCAAGACGGAAATGCATTTAATATCCTAAGTAAGCAGTTCTAAAACATGTGTCGCAGAATCTCATATTTTTATGTCTCACTTATGAATACCTTTTATGAATGGTAATTTTACAAAAAGTAGGATATCGTGGGAAAAGCGTAACTGAAAATTAGCACCATGAATTGAAAAAGATTAAGAATTTCTGTCCTAAGCATTTTTTTTTTCTTTTGTAATCAATATAAAGTTTTAAATTTTTTTCTGCTTGTTTTGTATAATACAATTGATTATTCTGTGTATGGCATAAATATTTAGATAAATAATATTTTTGTAATAAATATTGTATTGTATTATTATTTGTAATAAATATAAAAATAGGTGTAAATGCTTCTTTTGCAATTTTTTTTTCCCACTGTGTCTTAAAGGAAAACAAATTTTCGAAAATCATAAACAACACAAGTACAAATAACACCCTGCACAGAATTGTAAGAAACATTTCTGAGAAATCGAGAAAATACTGCTTGAGGAATATTAAAATTTATATAAAAATTAGAAATTTTGAAAAACTGAAATATTTTTAAAAAAAATACACAATTATTGCTTGCAAATGAACTTGTGTGCCTGAAATGCATTTTTTATGTGTGTCCAAGTAATGCGAATAAAACATTTTCTTCTAAATGTCTTAATTAAAACTGATGCACATATTTTATTGTGTCTCTCTAAATTAAGCGAAATTAATCTAAAGAACTACTATATATTTTTTTTTTCAGATACAATAAAGAATAGTAATTGAAGCATAGTGATAATTAAAACAAAAATGTCTTATATATGTAAACAATGTACTAATATTCATTTCTTTAGAGGAAAATAAACCTGATAAAATGGTACAAAATTTTGATTCATGTGTATTTAGTTATGAAGATGTTTCCATAAGAATATCAATTTTAATTTCAATATCCAATTTTCCATAATTTTCAGCAATATCAGAAATTTCTTAAGAACATATTTACTAATATCCTAGAATCATACGTCTCCTACTTTTAAATAACTTTTGAGATAGCATCGAAACTTTTTAATAGTTTGGGGATATTTCTGTAATGTGATACATATTTTCAAAGCATATTTCAGTGCTAAGACTTGGGAATATTAAAATTCTACAATTAAGCATAAGAAGTGGGATTTAAATAATATACATTTAAAAAATATAAATTGTCTGGCTATTTTATAATTATTGTGCATAGAGATTATGAATCTCTCATATTTATGAGTCCTATTTCAACATCGAACCTTATTCAAATATAGCACGACTTATACACAGTATTAAATATATATACACCTTTATTCCTTTTTGCGCGAGTGGCCGCGGTAGTCTGCAGGTCATGGTAGCGGAATCACGGGTTCAAACCTTGATGTTCCCAAAGATTCGCCATGTTGTAGGGGCTGATGCAAGTTAATTCTGTGGGGGGTCTGTTGTCGTGGTGGGGATGCCAGTCGTCCCCGTCGTTTGACCAAGGCTCAAAAATAAGTCCATCGCCTAACCCCTCGTGTTGCTTCTAGTGCAACGTTAATAAAACCAAACCCTTTTATACGAATTCGAAGATCTTTAAATTAGTTTATCCAAAATAATTCTTTAACGATTTCTTATTCCATTTTACGCGACCAAAAGAAAGTCTAAATTAAGAAAAAAATCTTTGAATGAAAAAATTTCTGATAATTTTGCAGAATTGGATTATTGTTTCAGTTGAAAAAATTCCAACACTTTAAAAGTGTATGAAGTTTTTTCAGTTATTCTGCATTTATTTTAGGCTTAACTACAATGTATTTTTACTTTTTCTAAAAAATAATCTTTTTTCGTCTTTTTTATTTACTCATAATTTTCATAGGAGCGTTTTCATTATTATTTACTCATAATTTTCATTATATATATAATGGCAAAAAGAGGATGCGTTCATAAAAAGAAAATTTATTAATTATTCTTTTGGTAAAGAATAGCCTTTTTTAAGAGATAAACAACACTTTCAAGGAGTAATGACCAAAAATGTCCACAAAAAAATGGGCATTTTTAGAACGAAATAGAATAGCTATGATCTTAAGAGACGTTAACGTAAATTTCAGAATAAGTAAATTATAACTTTATTTTAGTTATACATACAATAAAAGTATTATTTTTAAAGATGTAGGTACCGGATCTTAAGCTCAAAGAACATTTTTCAATTATTTACAATTTCTTTTATTGTAAATGTTGTAAAAGAAAAGTTATAAAGTGAATATTCCGAAGTGAAATTTTGCTTTTTTCTTTAAAGTGTAGATGATTTTCTTCAAGAAAAATTTTAGTCCCTTTCTTTTTTGTATTTAATTTTGGATAAAAGTACTTGCCCGCAAACTGATTGCAATGTACTGTTTTCTAAATTAAATTTGTTTATAAACATATGAAACAGCATTTTTTTCTATTATATTGATTAAAAAAATGTTTTGTTGCTAATTAAGAACATATAATGTAGCTCAATCATTCAGTAATTAAAATGATACTTTTATTTTTTTTTTTTACACTCTTATCCTGTTATTTATTATTTTGTTATTTTACAGGTGATTCATTTTGTTAAATTTACTTTGCGCATGTGTATACACTTTTTAGTTTAGTTTTTATTAACATCGCACTAGAAGCAACACGAGGGCTATTGACGACGAACCTCATAATTTTGATCCTCGATCAAGTGACGAGGACGACACCTGTGCATTCACTAGAAGTGCGGCAAACGATTACTTTTAAATAATAGGTTCTAAAGTATTAGTTTATGTCTGGTAATAGATTTCAATAGTCTATTACTTTCAAATTATATGTTGCAAAATATTATTACTTTCAGAATATATGTTACTATATTCTATTTCTTTTATAATATGTGTTTATATTTCCTATTACTTTTTAATATACTACATTATTATTTTGATATGCAATTTTATTCTTCTAAATCAATTTTGAAAATAATGCAAACCTCTCATTAATTATGGATTATGTTCCACTAGCGTAATACATTTTATGTTATGAAAAGTTTCAGATATCATTCAAGTTTAATCCTTCATTTATTCAAAAAGTTCAAAATTAATGCATCAAAAGTTGTGAGATAAGCATTATCAGAAATGATAAAATTGGTAGAGTTTTGTACGGAACATATTACACTGAGACACAAAAAGGTTCCAAAAAACGTAATAGTATTACTTATTCTGTTACGTGATATGACACCCACCCCTAGTATACACATATAACATAATTTGTGTCTATTTTGATTCTATTTAATTACACCAGCATATTACCTAATATCAAAAAGTTACGTTCCATTCCATTCCGTTTGTATGGCCGCGGTAGCCTAGTGGTCGAGGTCATGGACTCGGGGCCGGCAGTTTTTGTTCAGTCGCGGGTTCGATCCTTGGCCGCCAAAGACCCACCGTGTAGCCGGGGCTGATGCACGTTAAATCTGTTTGGGGTCCAAAGCCCTCCCGTTGGCGTGGTGTTAGGAGAGAGGGGTGCCAGCTCAGGTGTCGTCCTTGTCACTTGACAGTGGTTCAAAATTGCGAGGTCCGTCGCCAATAGCCTTCGTGTTGCTTCTAGTGAGACGTTAATAAAAACCAAACTACGTTCCATTTGTAAATCCAGACTATCAACATGGCTAAATATAGACTGAATCAATTTATATTTATATAATAAAAAAGGACAGAGAAGGAAACATGTTAGAGATGCATTTTATTTCTCGCACATTAAATTTTTTACATATTTGTTTAGCACATATTCATAGAATATAATACGCTAATTTCTTACATTCCTCCAGAATAATACTTATTAAAAACGAGGAAAAAATTATACCACAAAAATATTATTTTCCATGATTTTTTCTTTAAAAAGTCTGTTTTTTTTTTTAATTATAAAATTTGCACACTTCATTTTTTCCCCTGATGACATATTTTGATTAAATATGCAATCTCTCTAAAACTGTAAATAATTCCCAGACAATTATTAAGGTTCATTATCCTCTTAATTATTTTTCAAGACCAAGTAAATTAGTTTCCATTTTTTCTTTCTTTTCTTTCATTTTATTAAAGAAGAAGTCGAAGAAAACCGCAGTTAATACTGTCATTTTTTTTTTCTATACATTTTCATTACGTTGCTGGTCAGACACTAAGGATTTCAATTATAAAATACAAAACGGCCATTTCTTTCACCTTTTTCTTCTACGATTTCTATCAATGGGAAACGATTTAAAAGAACTGCTGTTCAAACTGGAATTGGAATTTCAAGCGATTTTCGGCTCTAACTTTTTCATTACTTCTGATCAATACGCTATGGTATTTTTTATTATTCATGAATCCCCTTACAGTAAAGAAAATATTTAAAAAATCATCTAGAATTTTTCTAAAGCTACTCATGTATTATTTAAATCATATTAACGAATAACAAAACAAAAAGTAACAATAAAAAGACAAACAACACCGTAAATTAAAAATAATATAATTATACTTATAAACCCAAGAATTATTTGTATACCTAGTATATTTTACTTCTCTTAAGTATATATATATTGGTCGAAAAAAACAACCGAAATCCAGGATGCTCAAAAAAAGAAAAATATTTTTTTTCCTTATTTCATAGATTACTTAAATTAAAACGAAATTTTTCTTTAAATCACGCAACAAATAATACACCTGAATAAAAATGATGATATTTTTATCTATAGTACACCTAGCAATTCCCCCCCCCTCGTTACTATTTTTATCCAGAAATTCCATCATTTTTTATTCATATGTATTAAGGTTTATTCGCTCTGAGAAACTATTTCGTTTTCATTGTAAAAACTCCAAACACTTTTTTTTTTATTCGCATTCTTCATTATTCAAACTTATAATTGGAGTAAAAGATGTTAGGTATGTAAAAAAAATTCTAAAATTATAATTATTATTTTCAATCTTTAAAAAAATAATTCCATGAGCCTTGGCATCAATCCGCTAAATTGTATTAAGCAATAATCTTATGTAACTCAATTTTTTTCTAATAAAGGACAAATATTAATTCCTTAAAGTAAAACAAATAGTTCATATTTATCATTTAAAATGTTCGGTTATTTATTGTTTTAAATGTACATCACCATTACAAACTACAATCATTACTTGGAACTAAAGTTTAAAATACCAAATGTAAATGTTTATCACAGATTCTCACTTAAAACTTAAAAAGAAGATAATGTAACATGTCTCTTAAATACACGGAATAAGTAAAATGTATTATAGAGCAAAATATAATACATTATTTATATATTTATATGCTAATTGAAATAAAAATTTCCTCATCAAGAAAGAGTTGTCAGAAAAAAAAATGAAATTTTACAACATTGATGTAAGTGATTACAAGATCAAAGCAAAATGATAATAAATTTTAGGAGAAATTAAAAATGAATGGAGATTTTAAAACTCTTTTGGGCCACATCTAGCCTGAATGCATGATGTGATACGGTCAGGCATTGAGGCACACAAATCACGTATAATATCTTGCGACATCTCGTTCCACAGTTGCTGTAAACGCGCATTTAATTCAACCAAACTTGTAGGATGGCTACCTTTCTGTCCTAAATTATCCCAGGTATGCTTGATCGGAGAAAAATTTCAGATTCGAGCAGGGAAGGAAAGGGTTGAAATGTAGTGGAGGTAGTCCTGTGAAACCCTTGCTGTGAATGAGCTAGCATTGTCATATTGAAAAATGGTTCCTGGGTGTCCTTCCATGAGTGACAACGCATGTGGCTGAAGTATGTTACGAAAGTACCTCTAGGCTGTCAAGGTGTTGTGGATCATTAATAGGATGACCATGCATGCGATGGTATTTCATTCTATCACACAAGTTGTGCCAATAGTGTGGCTCTGTACAGCGAAGGCAGGATTGAAACGTTCACCACAGGGCCTTCATACAAGAACACGATTGTCATCACTGCCCAAATTATACATATATTCGTCGCTAAAGGCGACCTGATTCCATTAGGTTGCAGTTCAATTCCTGCTATTGTGACACCACTACAAATAGAACAGACGATGAGTGGCTGCCAATGGCAGTACACGTAATGAGCGCCACGATAACAACTGTCCTTCAGCCAGGCGCCTTGCAATGGCTCGGATTGACACAGAGACCCGTAGTGATGGTGCTGCCTCTGTAAGGATGGAGGACAGTGAGACAGTCGGCTCTCTGCCTTTGTGTCGCATGATATGACGGTCTTCTCGTCTATTGGTCAATTGAGAACATCTTGAGTCCTCTCGTATTGTAAGAACCTCTCTCGTGTCCACTGGTCACAACACCTCCTCACTATAAAGTCATAACGGCCTAGATGGCAAGCTACTCGCCGTGCTGACTACCCGGTTTCCATCATCCACATGATTATTTCTCTCTCGAATACTGACAGCATGGTGGCATACTGACATCTCTTGTTAAAAAGCGTCCCTTTGCAAAAGATTAAATACAAGTAAACAATATTTGCTTATCTGTTTTATATCCAAGGAGAACGAAATTCAACGTCCTATGTTGGCAATACGTAATGCGCTAATGGCTGCATTTCTAATCATTTACATATCAACCTGACAAGTATCATGCGAAGTATCGTAACTATCCCCCTCTTACTTCTCGGTGCGCAGCTTATTAGGGTAATGAGTGCATATAAATAATTATGAATATAGAAGTGAAATTGTTAAATTTGTTTCGCATTTATAAGGTAAGAATTAAGTGGAATTAATAAAAAATATGATGCCCCCAAAAATATATGGATAAATATCAAAAATCATATTGATAAGTTCAGAATCAAAAAACTTGTATATTCGAAGTATTTTTCATTAATAAACACTAATCAGTTTTTCGAACTGAAGTTTATTGCAATTTACCGTCCCACGATAATTTTTCAGAAGTTGATAAATATTTTAATTGGATATTTTAAGGCGGGAAGGAATGAAATTTTGGAATTTTCGAAGTCCATCCAATACAGAATGTCTGGCATTTTGTCCCAAAGTAGAATATCTACAGTAAAGAATGTTCAGGAAGATAAAAGAAGACATCTCAGCGGCTAGATAAACAGATTTTTCGATTTGAATTAGGTTAAAAGTATATTTATGCACCCATTCTATTATCCAGATTACCAGTTTGTCGTCATTTACAAGGAAGCAAATTTCATGTTCATCATAGTAGCAGTGAAGTTCAATGGTCAAAGCTCATCACGATAAGGAACATCTACTTTGGTCTAAGAAACACGTGGATTGAAAATATGAACAGTTTACCGTTCTCTTCAGTAATGAAAAGCAATTCAATATGAATGTTTCAGATGGATGGGCATATTATTGACACGACCTCCGAAGTGAATCTTACACTTTCTTTAGCCTGAAATAAGGATACAATCCTGGCATTGTATGAGTGGTGTTCTGATTCAACAGTACAACTGATATATGTTTCCTTCAAGATTGTCAATGTTTAAAAAAATATAAGGGTGTACTGCAAACTCATTCGTTTTCATTTCGATGTGTAAACTAAATATACTAGCAGGATGATACTTCAATTCATACCCATTGATTAACTAAACCATAGTTTATACAAAATAAAATTACCAATATAGATGGACCTGCTATTAGGCCGAAAATGCTTGGAATAGCTTAGAAGAGGAGAGGGCTTAGAAAGTTAAGTGTATGCCTAGATTTTCAAATCTGTTGGATTTAAAGCAAAAGATAGACCAGAGTTAGTTTTCTTTAAAATATAATTTGCAGTAAACTTTATCTCACAGCATATCTGATCGGGTAATCAAATAAAATATAAACAATGGTTTCAAATTTTGAATTATATTAGTTAAAACTCTATTTGTCCATATGCTTTTGGACTATGTATTTTTTAATGTATGAGCACAAAATTGAAAACTGTATATGATGTTCAAGTACTGCAATAAAATATCATTGTGGTCTCCTACACAATGGTTAGTTTTATTTCTTTGTAACAACTAAGTTATTTAACTGAAAAAATGAACGACCATATATTTATGAGAAGTGATAAAAAAAATATTCACAGCTTAATTTAATTTCTAATCATTGAATTTCCCAGCATAACTCAGACTACACTCCAGGGATAGAACAAGAAAATAAAAATAACTAAAAGTGCTTACTCTTTGCAATTTTAAATATTTAAAAAAAAACTACTGTCAATATTTTTTTTTACATTTATTTATGAATAATTGTATATATATGACACAAATTCATTTATAGCATGTGTTTGTCAAACTAAAAGTGTTCATCAAACAGTTGCGCCAATAGACCTTAAATGCTTGTTGGAAAAAAAATTGCAGCATACGTGAAAAGTGGAAGTTTCGTAATACAAAATTCAGCTGTGTTTTCTGAAATTATAACTCAATCAATTGCAATTCATGATGAAGGTCTTTACGACATGCAAAAAAACTGACATCGAAAAATTGATGCAGAAAAGCCTTTTGGATTTGACGATATGATTAAATTTATGACAGTTTATGATAATAATGAAGTCGAAGATGAAGTTCAGCTATTAACAGATAATTTAATTTGTGAGTGCTTGACATTTTCTAAAAGTATGGAACATTTTTTATTCATGATCCTGACATAGTGAGTGCAATGCAAAAGTAATCTTAAGTTTTGTGTAGCAGGATATCAATAATTATATAAACAACTTACAAAACTAAAACAGCCGTTAACAACAGACTCAGTAACAATAAAAAAAAACCAACAGAAGCCGTTCATAAAGAACGAAATTCTTTGTTAGAATCAAAGCTGGCATTTATGATAGACATATCTGACGTATTTGCTGATGATTGTATTTTTGCTCCAGTTCGTAATAAACGTGCATGCTTGTTATCAAGCAGCGATGAAAAAGTGTTAATTATTAGTTAGTTTTAGTCCTAATTTCAATTTGAATGTTTCTATGTTGTATATACCAATAGACTGAATTTTCACTGTACACTAATTTAATTTTTTTAAAATTAAAATTGAATTTTGTTATATAAATATGTAGTATGGATTTCATTATTATTTTTTGCACGGTTTTTTTTTTGAAAAATATGTAGAATTTGTTCATCTTATACGATTTTTAAAAGTTGTGAAACATATCCCCGTCAAATTTATAATATGTCGCATGTATTTTTTACACAAATTTGTTTTGCACAGTTATCTGATGAACATATGTAGCGTGTAAAAAAAATAGTTGGGTATACTAGTTATTTTCAAAATTATAAGCAACAGTAATACAATAAAACGTTTTATGATACAATTAATGTTTGCAATACTGTGATAAACATTTCTGAATTACAATAACCAGGATATACTCTGCTGGACACTAAAATTACAACATCATAATAGAAAGTAAATGCAAAAAAAAAATTATATTTATTGTACGTAAACAATATGTCATGAAAATAAAATGATTAAATTTGTAAGCTGTTAGTGGGTTTACAGTGGAGCAAAATCAGTAGAAACAGCTAAATCGGCCCTTAACCGATAAGGCATGGAGTCGAACTGGGCTAAGATGACATAAACGAGCAACTCATTCCATGCTACTCATAGTCTATTCCACACTTCATTAACTGTATAAGCTGGAGAAGGGGGTGGGCCAGTCTTTCAGCAACCCATGCCCAGAAGTTTTCTGTGGGTGACAGATCTCGAAACCGGGAAACCCAGGGCAACAATCGAATACCCAATGTATCCAGCAAGGTCAGAAAAGGACGCGCAACATATAATCCTGCAAAATCGTTTTGGAAGATGGCGTTTCGCAGTCCTAGAAGATAGTGCAAAACCACTGGGCATAATATGTCAGAAATGTAGCGATTAAGCTCAAATTACCATCTATCCGAACTAGAGATTTTATTTGTCGAGTGCTCAATGCCTACCCAAAATATCAAACCAAATGAAGGATCCATGTGCCATCAAAATACTGCCCGCAGAATCGGGACTCGTATGAAAGGACAACATTATGCCACTCCAGTATCCAGCTTTGTAGTTCGGCTTACCAGAGTCCCGTCTCTCTCTAAGCAGCTTTGTAAATGAAAGCCTTATTAATGATCACCGTGCTGACAAACCACGCTGCTACAAACATCGTTTCAACGCCCAAGGCGATATTGGGCGAGCTGAAAACATGATCATTTCCTGACTAATGGTATGAGAAGTGGTTGCACCGTTTTTCAGGGCCGACATCACATTATTTCTGTCCTCTCAATTAGTCATGGGAGGGCGTGGGATTCCTGCATGCTATTCAGAATGACCCTAAGCAACCCATTTATTCCATATTCTCTCGACAGAGGTTAGATTTCGACCAGTGCGATGAGCGATATCCTGGAATGATAATTCATACTCTCGATAGGCAACGTTCCTGCCTTTATCAAATTCCGACACTTACTGGTAAGGATGTCTTCTTTTTATTCAAGGAATAACACGACATTCTTGGCAAATTCCGACCTTACAAAGTGCTTTCTGAATGAAAACCCTATTTGTTTAATTCTTTTCATAATTCATTTGCATTTTGAGTTTTTTTCTACCATATAACAAACCAGCTAAATACATTTTAGTTTATTATTTAACAAATAATTATTCATGCAATGAAATAAATTGTTGTTTGATTAAAGATATAATAATAATAATTACTCTTAAGATAACTGAGAAACTAAAATACTTCAAAATTTATTTATATTTTCTTATTTTGCTGTCTAAAAATACAGAGTATTTTTTCTCAATTGATAAAAGTATTATAACGAAATCTAGAAAATTAGGATGTTCTTAAACAGAATTTTAAAATTATAAAAAAGAAACTCATCATCATGTAGAGAAATATCTCTATTTGGCCTTAACAAAATGATTTTTTAGGATTCTGATCCAATTTCTTCAAATATAACTTTATACATATTACTGATATTTTACACATTGACAAATAAGGATATTTTCTATAACATGGACATAATGCTCTCTTATCAACAATCTAAAATTCGAAATTTGCACAAAATTGTTTTAAAAACTTTGAGAAATTTGATGCACAAAATTTAATAAATTTTCAAGCTCAAAATAATTTTGAAATTATTATTATGTTCAGTATATACAAAATTATATTTACAAGAACAGAGCAAATTTTCAAAGTTGTAAATGTAATAGATTTTATGCGATATGAGTGTCTTACGTTAAGTGCCTGATTTTTAAATGCAAACACCGTGTTGGATATTTATCGCTCATACAATATTTTTATATATATGATAAAATGTAAATATATTTTCTGGATATATTATTTTATGCACATATCATTTGCCTAAATAGTTATAAAATATGACTTATGTACATTTTTTTTTTTGAATTTTGAAAAAATAAAGATTATTTAAATGGCTGGAAATAAGCTCACTTTTCATTCTGGAAGGCTTTATATTTATCTTAATACAATGCATATTTATAATGAAATTTTTAATTTAAATCTCTATAAGATTGTAAAAAATTCGGTTTAATATTATTATGGAAAAGGTATTAGAATAATAATTATTTTAAATTAATTTTATGTGTATAGAATATTACAATTATTTTTTCATTTGTTTTCCTTTCCAATCATATTAAAAGCTCCGTCGAAGGCAATCTCATGCGTAAGGTGAAATTTCAAGTTCTAATTTGTAGAAATAGTTTCGAGATTATTTTTCCAAACTACAAACTTGACTTACTGTCATTTCAAAAACTTCTCTGAAATATTCGGCTTTAAGTATTTCGATTAAGTCCTTTCATTTTCATCTTCCTCAGCTTTCACTTTCTAATGATGGATGGGGGGAACGCTGATCGCGGAAGTGATTGATGAAAGATATCATTCATCTTCCTATCGCCATGGAATTTATTTATTTTATAGTTTTTTAAGACGTTTCGGTGAGAAATATTTATGAGATTCAATCAACAAAAGAATATTAAATTACCAGACGACATTTTTTTTTTGTTCTAAGAAATTTTTAATCCAAAATATTTATTAAATCTTGTGACGTAATCCTATTACCAGATTCGTCTGTGAACTTAAATGTTGCTCTAATCACAAATCAAAATTTCGATTTAAGTACTAGCACAGATGGAGTGAACAAAATTCGCGAGCCAACAGTTCAACAATCAAGTCTGCCATGTTTTAAAAGAGAGTTTATTAACAAGGAGGACGATCTTAACCAGTTTCTAGCCCTAACTAACAACAATGTAAAAAATAATAAGTCTTACTGGGGAATATGAAGCGAGTAAATCCTCCTACTAATCAATAAGACACCATTTAGTCCTAGTCTTAACAAATCTCGCAAGGAAATTCCCGCGCACTTCACCCAAACACTCTTCCTATGGTCCTAACTTTTATCTACCTCAATTCAATTCTTTGTCGCTTTTATATGACTTATTTATCTATTCATATTCTGTCTAATGTTGACTAAATTTGCATAACTTCGCTTCATCTTATTGGAAAGGAGTTATATAAAATTAAGTATAAAGTAGAAAAACTAGTAAATAAAGTAATATATAAAACTAGCTAAGCAATTGTGACCCCTGAAAATTATTTGTGAGAATCTTACAGATTAACCTTTAACAAGGGGGATGAAAAAGTAGGAAAACGTGTTTTCTCAGAGACCACGCTTTGTTATAATTTTATTGAAAATCGTTTAATTCAAATATGATCCTGTTATTCCATTTAGATGTGTTAACTTCCCTACTGAATGCCCGCCTCTAGAGGGTGTTCATTTGTAAAGGGAAGAGTGTTTGATGTCACACGATCCCCTCAGACAGAACCTGACCAAATCTCCGAGAGAGGCTGTTGTAAACGAGCGGTAGTAAGGAGTGTAAATAAATTGTTGTTGTTATACAACCCTATGTGTTTTTGTCTCAGGACAACCGTGAACAGAAATCTGCTGATAATTAAAAGATGATATATGAAATTCGAAATTGCAGATTTTTTTTTTTAACATTTTAAAGTCAAATAAAACGTTGGTGGAAAAATTTGGCAGAGTATTGGTGTTTATTTTTTTTTTATTAATATTATTTTATGAGAGCCAAACGATGGAGTGTATTTGATGAAATTAATAATAAAACCGAATGTATTACATGTTAATTATTGAGTTTTATTTATTTAATGCATGAATCAAATTTTATTACGAGAAAATTCAACAAATTTTTTTTACTATACCTACACTATCAGTATTTCAGGAATCTCCAGTAAACAAGCTATTTAGTTCTCGTCTTCTTTATTACATTCATTGTTATCTGATGAAATTCCGAGTCCTTAAAGTGGGAAATTTCCACTGACAAAATCTGATTCACAGTTATTTTCTCCACCAATTCCACTTCTAACTTCGTTAAAACTACTTGTAACTGCTCCACGTAAATCAGATCAGTTAGATAAGTCAAGGACTGTTTGAAGAATCTCCAATGAAGACTGAACATAACACATCTAGCTACATTTATTTATTCCGTCATTTATATATAGTCTTTTTCAATGCAAAACATCCACGATGACGTACCAAAAATAAATTTAAAATGTAATTTCAAAACACATAAAATGTTTTAATTTATGTTCTTTGCAGTCATATTTCTGATTCGGCATTTATTGTGCATTTTGCTTCTGTTGCCACATACTTTAAAATGATTTTTCACGCAACAGCCTCTATATTAGATAATGACAATTATCTACAACAGACAAAACTCCGCAGTGAACTTGAATCTATTTTGCATTCGCGTCCACTGAATAATTGAAAATTTAAGATTAATTTTGCTAGTCCGTCACTGCTGACCACATGGTACGGACATAGGTAGCCCACATACGAAGATTCTGATTATTTTCAACAATAAGTAAATGTATGCTTATTTTTTACTTAATAAATACTAATAAACTAGTTTAAATGCTTTATAATTTTTCATGAATTTTTACTTTTATTCGCCAAACATGGTACTGTTTTTTTCTCAATAACTCTCGAAGGTGTGGTACTATTGTTAAACTTTTGGTAAAATGTTCAGAAAAGAGGGGTTCTAACATAAATGATTTTGTTTAAAACACCAAAAATTTTAAAGTTAAGGGCCATGAAATCTCTTAAACATCTCATTCATTTCATCTGCCTTTTGTTAAAACTCTTGATCTATATTGAAAATTTAAATACCAACAAACGATGAACATTTCTATTTTCGACTTCATTATGTGAGAGATTCATCTCCCTTCTAACAATTTTAAATATGTATCTTATTGTATTTTTACATAGAGTCCAGTTTGAGTGAGAGGGGCTTTCATTGAAAAGTGCAGTACCGGGATTTTAGCAAACTT
This sequence comes from Nephila pilipes, assembly GCA_019974015.1. Lineage (NCBI taxonomy): Eukaryota > Metazoa > Arthropoda > Arachnida > Araneae > Nephilidae > Nephila > Nephila pilipes. The sequence continues at coordinate 9,276 of BMAW01026948.1, read as the reverse complement.
ACTTTATGCACGGGCTATAATTAATGCTTTAACTGTTCCAGGTATTAGATTCGAAAATGTTAGCTTGCATTTTTAAATATTTACACTACTCTTGTTATTAGAATAATTTTTCCTTTCATGTTTTACCTAATAAAGTCTACTATATCAGCTCAATAAAATTAATATTCAACCAAAATATAATATACATGAATATATTTATATGAAGAGAAAAACAAATCTGTTGTATTAATATCAAAGGTGATAACATTTTTACCAAAATATATGCATTCCATGAAAAATTCTTCACAACATTCTCATTATATCAGAATGATTGGTACGCTTCTTTTATTAACATATCCAGACAAAATAGCATACGTGTTACGTTAAATAGAATGCAAAGCAATATGGGTTAAGGTACTTATATGAATCTGTTTTTTCCGACAGCAGTGGGTAGATGTAAATCTGCGATGGAATGCAAGTGAATACGGAGGAGTTGCTGATTTACGAATTCCACCCTGGAAAATTTGGAAGCCTGATGTTTTGATGTATAACAGGTCAGAGAGACATTCCTTAATATTCGCAAACTGATTAATTATATAAGTATTAGATATGTCTCAATAGCTCTTTTAGTATCTTAAGTTATTTATCATTTTTCATTTTTAATATCTTATTTTTCAAATATTTTAGTTAATAATGTTATATAAATGATGAATTTTTCAAATTTTATATTTCGATTTATCTTATTTTAATTTAAAGTCACTGTTAGACTAAAGTGTATTAAAATAAAATTTAATACGTCTATACGTTTAGCACTTGCGTCGTTAGGCCATTTCCTCAACACAGTATGAAAGAAGGATCGAAACACTATTATTTTCGCCATTCACAAATTTAAAAACAAAGACTCTATCCTTAGGACTATGTTAAAATTACATGTTTTAAAAGTCGTGCATTACTACAGACGCGTAAAATTTATGTGTTTAAAAGGCTGTGTATTACAAGGTACACGTAAAATTTAAGTGGGCAAATTTTCGCATATTACTTGTAACACGTAAAATTCACGTGGAGAGTTCTAGTTCATGAAGTGAGACAAATGAACCGTAGACGAAAAAATCAAAACATTTGGCAAGTAGCCTACTAACGTGATGCCTCAAAGCATTCAAAATCAAACAAATATATAGGTGGAAGAAAAACAGCAGAAAAGGAGCAATAAATAAAGACCACACGTAAATTTACGTACACTAATGTTCTAGGGTTAAAAAGTATTACCTTTTTTTTTTTTTTTGATAATCTTCTGACTTCAAATCAATTAATGTTTTTTTTCTTTGTGTTTCTTTGGAAACAGTTTATAGATGTGCTGTTAGAAGAATATTAATAAATGTTTCAGATAATTAAATAGTATTATTAATTTATATTCTTCGGAATAATATTTTAATCACATGGTTATATGACTTTTTACTCAGGAAGACGCAGGCGGAGGGGAGTTTCAACACACCACGTTACAAAAATTCATTTCCTACCCCTTCACGTAAGCAGAAGGGGTCAGACCCATCAGAACCTGATACTCCAAGGTTTAATTCTACACGTATCCTATGAAATCGGCACATTCCAAACATTTTTCAGTAATGTAGAACTGTTTGGGGTGTATAGATACCCTATGCCAGGGGTGGCGAACCTTTATGTATCAACGTGCCATTTTTTCTTAATAATGTTTAATGAGGTCATAGACGTGCCGTCAAATAATTTTGACTTCGTGATTATTAGGAAAATAATATTACTAAATACTATCAACACAAAACTATTTATTAACTACAAAAAAATACATTTTACAATATCTCAGTTATACGCGTAATTCAAATTATAGTAACATTAGTGTGACTTTTGTTGTTGCAGATTACATGACAAATAACTTATATCAAGGTTCTAAGACGTTACTTTTAGCAGAACGCATGCTGAACTGGAATCATCCGTCAAACGGTTTCTAAGAGAGACTTTAATGTTAGTCATCTCTGAAAATAATGACTCACAAACATAGGTAGATGAAAATATGGTTAAAATAGCACGAGCCTGTTTCTTCAAACAGTTAAATGTGTCTAGTAACGAATTCCATGTTTCCAAAATTTATTTATTGGCATTTTTACTTACATTGTTTGTCAATCTTTCTGTTTCAATTAATTCCAACTCTTTCCTTGTTTCAATACACTTTTGAATCCATATTGAGCTAGACTGGAAATCAATCAGCTGCATTTCAAATTCTTCAATTTCCAACCAATCGAATTGGAACAAGTTCAGTTTATCAAATAAAATCCCATCAGGGTACATAATAAACTTGAGTGTTTCCGATAATTCTTTGAACTGAGAAAATCTCGCTGAAATTTCATTGATTGAAGGATCAATCACAGAAATAAATTCTTCAGTGACAGTTTCTTCTCCTAGTTCCACATGTATATCTAAATCTTCGATATTTTTTCAAGTTTGGAAAATACTTGCAGTTTCTTGTAATAATACGTTCCTGAAAACATGCAGTTTAGCTTCAAAAGCTGAATGAGATCTATGATGACGATAATTATTTTATTTGTGCCTTGAAGCTTCACGTTCAATTCATTGAAATGTTAGCATATGTCTGTAAAAAACATCAATTTTGAAAGTCACATAACATCCAACAACTGGAGATATTGTTCAATTTCCCCCTCATTTCGCAGAAGTAGTCTGATTTCTTCCAAGCAATCAACAAATCTTTGAAGTACGTTCCCGTGGCTCAACCATCGAACATTATTATACATCAGTAGGCCATTATACACCGACGTGACTTCATTTGACAAAGCATCAAACTTTCGTTTATTTAAAGCCTGCGACGAAATGATATTGACTATTTTTGTGACTACCGTCATTACATTATCAAGAGATGTTAAACCACTCTTAGCGCACAAGGCTTGTTGGTGAATGATGCAGGGGAATTCAAGAATCGAATGTCCTATGTCTGTTTGAAATAAATTTATGAAACAATTTTTTTGCCCACTATACTTAAAGCACCATCAGTTGTTACTGAAACAATTTTTTCAAAACAATTTCTTTCTCAGTGAGCGAATGTTTAACAGCCGAAAAAATATCTATGCCCTTTGTAGTAGTTAGCAGCGATGTTATAGCAATTAAATCTTCCTTAATGACGTTTCCTAAACAATATAGAGCAAAAACAGCTAAACGAGCAAATTTAGTGACGTCGGTGCTTTCGTCCAGACACAGGGATATAAAAGGAGAGGAGTTAATGTCAATTTTTTGTTGATCTGCTACATTTCCGGTCAGTTTTAAGATTCTTTCTTTTACTGTGTTTCTAGATAGAGGAGTATCTTTGATGCGCTGAATTATTTTATCTTTATTATCGAAATCATCAAAAAGTGAGGGCACGCATGCTAACCAGGATTCCTTCAAACACTCTCCCTCTTGAAAAGGTTTACTATGTAGAGCAATAACATTTACAGCCGAGTGACTTGCAGCGCTCGTATGACAATTTTTGCCAACACATTTAATCACAAACGTCGACTCTTTATTTCTGTCAGTCATTGCACTT
>BMAW01026942.1:79747-113524 GCA_019974015.1 Nephila pilipes | reverse complement strand
AGAAGTTACTTCTTCAACTGCGCAAATAATTTTAAAATAATGATTCAACTTACCACACTTTATTCACATCGCAATAGAAGCTATTGGCGACGGACCTCGTAATTTTGAACCACGGTCAGGTGACGAGGACGACACCTGAGCTGGCACCCCCCTCTCCTAACATTCACACCACACCAACGCTAGGACTTTGGGCCCCGAACAGATTTAACGGCTACACGGCGGGTCTTTGGCGGCCAAGGACAAAACCCGCGACTGAACGAAAACCAGCAGTCACGAGTCCACGACCTTGCCCACTAGGCTACCGCGGTCCAAGAGTCAACGTACAGTTAAAATTTTATAATCTTTTTCTAAATCGCTTGCTTAAAATTTTAGGATCTTAAGAATATGTATATCGACAGTTAATAAATGAGATATATCTCGAAGAAAAGTAATTTAAAAGCGATGCTAGCATCAGGAACAATTTAAGTGTAATCATATTATTTTGAAAAAAAGCTATGCGAAATAAATTTTAATGATATTGTTTTACTGTCATCTACAAATGAAATCGCAATGTTTTCGTTTGTTTGTTAAACAGTTGTGATAAATAATTCAAAATGGTGCTTGATTCTTCATCTCCCTTACTGCTTCTTTTCATCTGTCATTTAATGTGATGACAAACCATTCTGAGCGTTCCAATTAACGAAAGTTAACTCCCATGGCTTTGAATAAAATTACCAACAATAAAACAACAATTTATTCCATTTTAACTATATACAAATTGGTATATGTAAAGAGTACGATGTATAATAATACAATAACAAATAATACCGAACCAAAACCGATAGAAACAGGTCAAATCGCAGTCGCAGATGAAGTCCGAAGTAGAGCAGCGGAGAGACGTCATATAATAAAATTCACAGTCGACGATGATCTGGTATGTGTAGGAAGGAACGTGACTTTATATTGGGGTGCATAACCCTCACGAGCTTTAATCCCCAGTTTTAATTAATTAGTTGGAGGTGAGACAGAACTTTGCTTTTCAGCTTGCCCAGAAGTAAATTCAAAAATTGAAAAAATAATGAATTGCCAGAGTAAAAAAGTTAAACGAGCAATGCTTAGTTATTAATTTTACAATTAATATTAAAAGTTATAATAACTATGAATCAGTAAAATTTTAAAAATTTAAAATTAAAATTAAATTTAAGTTATTAGATATCAGAATCTGAGTAGTCCATTTTATTTGCAGAATGGACATTAAGGTATAGTCAGAGTGCTGACGACGAGAAAGAGAAGATTCTTGAAGGTGGTTCCTTTTTATCTTAAAAGTCTTAAATTTTTAAATAAATGCTATTGATTATTATTACTGTTAAGTGAGGCTAATACTAGTGGCGTTGGTAGAAGTATCTTGACTTATTCCTCATGTCTGGTTAAGAAGAAATTGAAGTCAGTTCTTGAATGTGGAGAGGGAGCGCTCCTATTGGATGCTGGGTGCGCTCCTATTGGCTTTTGATGATGCATGTCATTTTGTAGTAGATTTTGGCAGGAAACGGTGTAGAAAAATGATGATGATGAGAAATTGAGAATTAATCAAGTAGTATTTCAAGTGGTCTGTGCAGAAGTTGATTATTATTGATTGGAGTATATTTCTCTATTGCCTGAATAGTTCTGTTGGTGGAGATATCGATTTTATTGTAGAAGTTTTTTGCTAGTTTCTTGATGAATTGCTTGAGGGTTGGGAAATTTAATGAATTTCTGATATCAGCAGTGCGCATGTACCAGTGTGCTTTTACTATTGTTCGTAGGATGCTGGATTGAGAGCTTTCTAGGATATCCATAGTAGTAGGTGCACAGTGGGCCCAGACAGGGGAGGCGTTAGTCAGGATAGGTCTAAGCATCAGTGCATAGATAAGCATCTTATTGGTTCTATTTAATGTAGAGTCTCTCGCGAGAAGGGGAAAGTTTTTTCTGACTGCTGCTTTATATTACTGCTTAATTAGTATTACGTGTTGTTTGAAAGTGAGTTTCTTATCTAACGTAACACCGAGGTATTTTGTGGACACGGACCAGGGAATTTTGATATTGTTTAGATATATGTCAGGTTCAATGTTTCTATTATTTTTATTAAAGAAGACGGCCTCTGTCTTGAAAACATTCAGGGCTATTTTCCAAGTTGAGTACCATACTTCTAAGTCTTTGAGGTGGTTGTTTAGTGCTAGGCCTATGTTTTTCGGGAAGTAGTGACGTGCTAGTATCGCAGTGTCATCTGCTTACACGTATAGAGTTGTGTCTGGATGTTTTGGGATGTCGTTCACGAAGTAGTTGAAGAGGGTCGGTGATAAAATTCCTCCTTGCGGGACTCCTGCTGCGATATTTCTTGGTGAAGAGTAGGTTGCATTGATGATGACAGAGAAATTTCGATTTTCTAAATAAGATTTGATAATTTTGATTAGATGAGGGGGTGTATTAATTTTTATTAGTTTATAAAGTAGACCAGTATGCCAGACCCGGTCGAATGCTTTCTGAATATCAAGGAAAACTGCACCTTTGAGTTGTCCTTTGTAGAATCCAGTTTTAACTAGTTCCACCACTCTGAGTAATTGGTGTGATGTTTAGAGCTCTGGAACGAATTTATGCTGTTCGTGGATCAGGATGTCATTTTCACTTTAAATTTGCTCAGTCTATTGTGGATAATTTTTTCTGCGATTTTGCTTAACACTGAGAGGAGGGATATAGGTCTGTAGTTTTCAGGTTTAGTTGGATCTTTTCCAGGTTTCCGGATCGGTATGATTGTGGTAGTTTTCCAGGAATACGGAAAGTGACCGATGTCAAGCATATTTTGGATGATATTTCTGAGTTGGTAGATGCAGAGATATGGAAGATTTTTAATCATTTTGTTTGTGATACCATCCTTACCTGGTGCTTTATTAATTTTTAGGATTTTGATGTAATTTGCGATTTCTGAAGCAAGAGGTGGAGTGGGTGGGGGGGAGTTTTTGAAGTTTTCTTTATTCATGAAGAATTCGTGAACGACGTGTTTCACTGTGCTATCATGTGTTGGTGAATTTAGGTCGTTTAGTTTAAACTGACTCTGAAGTGAGTCAGCGAGTGTTTCAGATTTGTCTGCGTCACTCAGGGCGATACCAGTTGGGCCGCTTAGGGCGGAAACAGGGGGTCTTCTCTTTCTGAGTGCTTTTGACATATTCCATAGAGTGCCGTTTTCAGCATTCAGGTTTTCAAGAGTTTCTTCCCAATCTTTTTGTTTGTGTAAGTGCACTTTACGCCTTATTTCGTTTTGAATTCTGTTCAAATTTTGTTTATCAGCAGGGAATCTTGTGAACTGCCAAAGTTTTTTGGCTTTGTTCCTTTCTCGAAAAAGGTTTCTAAGCTCTCTGCCGATAAATGTCTGTTTGTTTGTCTGGATTGGTTTTGAGGCGTTTTGGTGTGCACTTAAAATGTTGTGTGTTATAGTTTGGCTACTTCAATTTCAATATCCTTTCCTCTGTGTGCTTTGGGGAGTGTAAAAGTGTTGATGGTTGTGTCAAGGAGTGTTTTTCTAAACAATTCCCAGTTGGTGTGGAGCTTCGGCGAAGGAAGCTTAAACTTCTCTTGAGAAGCAAAGTGAATGAGAACTGGGTTGTGATCGCTACTTAACTCCGGTAGCGAGTGTATCTGGAAGGGCCAATCAAAGTTCGCCGTAAGAGCAATGTCGATGGTGGCGGCGGAGTTATGTCCGAATCGTGTTGGAGTGGGAGGGGCTAAGATATCTATGCCGTTCTGATCGGCAAAGTTTTTAAGTGCATTACCTCTCGATGAGTTTGTATGTGCAGCCCCAGGTAGTATGCTTAGCATTTAAATCTCCGCATATTAGTGAAGTCGGCCCTAGATTTAGAATAGTATTTATGTCTGTTGGAACGTGAGTGACTCTGACAGATGGGGGTATATACATCGAGGTAATGAGTATTGGGTTTCCATCCGTTGGGGTGAGGGCAACGATAGTTGCCTCTGCACCGTTTAATGTGGGTGTTGGGATATTGTAGTGTGGGGGAGGTTTCTTAATAAGAATTGCAGTTCCGCCATACGGGCGATTGTTTGTGGTGGGTCTGTCATTTCTATATGTGGTGTAGTTTGGAATTGAAAATTTCGTTCCTGGTCCGAGATGTGTTTCTTGGATTAGTATTAAGTCAGGGTTATGCTTATCTATGAAGTTCCTTAATTCTACTTCGTGGAACTTTACACCTTGGGCATTCCAAAACACCAGTTTGAGTCCGAGAAGGGTGAATTTTAATTATTGGAAATGGGTGGTGTCGCGATTACACCCGATATGAAAATGTTGAGCTTGTCGAAGTCGCTGGTGACTTTCGACATGTTGTTCAGGGCTTCGAATATTTTCGGGAATTTATTAAATAGGTTGTGTAGTTCTGCAATGGCTGTAATGAAATTAAAGTTTCCTGGTTGTGGGGTGGTAATAGGGGCAGTAGCCGGTTCAAACTGGTGTTTGGCTTCGGCTGACATTTGGGCTATTTGTGGTGCCATCTCTTGGGTGATTTCGTTACTGCAAATGTTCGCAAAAGTAACACCTGCAGTTACGGGTCGGGTGGGAGGGAGGTTCCTGTTTTCCTTTTTCTGAGTAGACTGAACTTTTGCTGGTTTCTTTTTAGGGAACAGCGGACATCCCTGCCAAGAGGCCATATGGTTAGAGTTGCAATTAATGCATAGTGGGTTTTCTAACCTTTCTTTAATAGTACATTCCCCAGTGCGGTGGTTTTCACCGCACTTGAGGCATCTGGCATTCATTCTGCAATTATGTGAAGAATGGTGGAAATAATTGCAGTTGTAACACTGCGTAGTTCCTTGCTTCTTTTTAAAAGGTACTATCTTGACAATGATGTGCATGATGGATTGTACTTTATAGATTTCCAGGGCGTCATCTCCCCTACGGATTTCTACCATAAAAATGGGGAGTGGGAATTTTGTTTTTAATTGCTTGAGTTGAACGACCTTCTCTACCTTGATGCCTTTAGAGATAAGGTCTTCTAAGATGTCCTCCACATCAGCGTGCACTGGAAGTCCTTTTACACAAATTTTCAAAGGACGATTATTTAGGGGTTGAATCACGTAGTATTCAGCCTTTAGATTGATCAGGAGAGTGGTAATTCCACGGTGATCATCTTCTGAGTTGGGTGAGACTTTTATATACTGTCCCGATAGCTTGCAAGCTGAATTCGGGAATTCCCTGTTTATGGCCTGGATGATGATGTTGTAGTTCTGGGTAAGCCTAAGCATTACCAGTTGAATCTTTGGAGGTGTGGGGGGAATGTCAGCGTCCGCCATATTGGGATCAATTGCCCCCAACGCATTGAAGCTATTGCTCGTGGTTAAGTTTACATTATTATTTTCATTAATGACTGCCTTTTTTGCAGTTTTTGTAGGTTTTTGAAAACCATTTGCGTCAATGACGCGTTGAGCTTTGGGAGCTCTAGTTTGGTTAACTGCAGAAGGTGATGCGGCTTTGTTTTCAGTTAAACTGCATGACTCAGCCATGCGTTTCCTAAGATTTTTATTAGCAGATTTGTTATGTTTCTGGCAATTCTTTAAAGGGCAAGGAGAAATAAAGTTCATCTCACCTAGGATTTTGTCCAGTTCCGCTTGGCAGGTTTTCTTTTGCTGATACAGGTCCTCTAGTAGTGGTTGGGATCTGCCTTCTGGGTCCTCTTCTTCTATGTCTATGAGTCCGTTTAGGGGCTCTATTCTTTGTTTGATAATTTTTTCTTGCTTCGCAAGGATGGTGTGAGTATAGCAAATTTCCTTTGCTGTTGGTGGTTGGTCGTTGCTCTCCGGAGTCACCGTTCCGGTGTCCATCGCATTGTTCGGGGCCTGGGCGCCCACGTTAGGCTTAGAAAGTTCCATAGTTTTGTGCGTCTGTCCTCCTTGAAGTCCAAACGTCGAATCGGTATGTGTAGTGTTTATACAGAGTGTTTCCCTCTTTTTAAAACGTTTTTCTGAATTTCACTTGGTGTGTGTGTGTCATCAAATTTTCGATCGTTAATTTAACCAACTTCCCATCAAGCTAGAGCTTTGAAATTTTGGGAATCATTCGTACTCGCCTAACAATGCAATATTTAGACGTTTGCGACAAGTTTTAACTAATATTTAAATAATTTTAACAAGTCAAAATATTCTTTCCTCTCGGCGCTTTTAGGATTGAGGAAAAAATTTCTTTTCCCCTCTGGGAACACCGGGCACTCCCCACGCCACATGAGGTATCGTAAACCTTTTGTGCTCACAAAGGGGAGATACTATCTCCGAGATTGTAAGGGTTGCTGACTTTTAGTCAGTAATCATTCGCAAGAAAGAGTTTCCAATATTTGGCGCCATGTCTTATCACAATAATTTTTTCTGAATTCTGGTTCCCATTTTTTTTTTAATAGAATGACTTACAAACTTTTTATAGAATGACTTACAAGGTTTTGATTTTATGAGTATTAGGAATTTTTTGATACGCTCACAAATGTCTCTTTTTAAGTAAATCTTAAAGTTAAAAATAACTAACAGTTTTAACTAATATTTCAATAATTTTCTTTAATAAACTTTTCCACCTTATAAAAACGTTGTTTTTAAAAACGTTGGTTTTTATATCGAATTATTTGTCTTGTTTTTGATTATGAGTGAACTGTTGATGTATTGTTAGTGATAACCAGATGTTTTCAATTAGTTTACATAATTTCCAGTGAACACATATCGTTTTCAATTTAAAGTTTTCCGTATTCTTTGTAAAGAAAATACAAATTGTAACTCTTTCTCTACAGGATCAAAAAAAAAAAAATGATATCAAATTTACATTTTGTTTTCTTTGATCATTGAAAGTATGATTTTAAACCCATACAGTGTTTCTCTTTAGCACTGACAAAATGACGTATAATTTTGTTACATTTTGTAGATGTACTTGCGCCTCGAACACATAGCAACTTTCACGGAGAAATATAACTATTAGTTCTAAACAGCTTGAATACCAACAGCTTATATTCCCGTCTGGGTGTGATTCGCTTGAATACGCATATCTTCTGTAGATAAGGATAGGATTAGACAAAAAAAATTTTGGAAAAAACCAGATTGTAAAAGTTTTACGCTCGAAGATGGCTAAGTAGCAAATTATAAGATGCTTTCACCGGCAATTCGACTCATAGAGCAAGCACAAAAAAAGAAAAAAAGAAAGAAAAAAGATCATGCTCATTTTTTTTCTTCATGAAATGCTATTTTTTATATAATATTTTTACACAAATATAAGCATAATCTTACAAAAAACCGAATAAAAAGTTTTCATATAGAAATAAACATATTTTAGAACAAGTAAAATTTTGTACTAATGAGATGAATGTAATTTTTTTATGAAATAAAATTACTTCCTGCTGAAGTTTGAAATTAGCACATCCTCTTAGTAAAGTTGTTTGCAAATGATCATCAGTTAATTATATAGGTATTCTGATTTTATAATGTTTAAAAAAAGTCCTTTCAAATACATAACTACTCCCAAATTCAGAAAGAAATGTCCAAATATATTTCTATTGGCTGCATTTGTCGTCTGAAACATAACTATGTAATTGGATTAGAAAGTAAAAAAGAATATGGTAACTTATAAAAATTCCTTGAATATGCATCATCATTTCGCATATAAATTATTACAAGCTGAAAATCCGGCAGAAGCTTCGATAACTTTTCTTGTTATAATTTGTGAAGAAAAAACAATATAAAGCAGAGGGTCCATGAAACAATATAAAGCAGAGGGTCCATGAAACAATATAAAGCTATCGTGGGTTTAAGCACTCAAAAATGGAGACACTCCGAAATACTGCTGATACAACAACTATGCTTTTATTTGGAATATAGAGATCAAAATATTAAAAAATTAAGGGAGTGAGACGCACACTCAAGTTGCGTTATCTTCGAGTGTCTAGGCAGCGCGAGTGAGAGTTAAAAGAGAGGACTTTTATATGAGTGTAACTTTGCGAAATTAAAAAAGTGGTATTGGATTTACTCTTCGTAGATTTCCATTAGTGCTTCTATTATGGTGAATTTTTGTTTGCTTGACCTTTTGCTGCTCGTATTTTATGTAAATTTGTGAGAAGACCTGGTATAATTGAAAATATTTCAGCAAGGGCTTTGAGTTGGTCTATTGCTTCAAAAATACTTTTCCACTTTCAAACAGGATTAATAAAAATATTTTGTATGCAGAGTTTTAAAATTTTACATGAGTGTTGTACTTGTAGATCTTTATTCTGTGAACCTCAATTTCGTTAATAGGATGATTAGATTTTATTTTATAGCATGATATATGAAAAAAAGTTACTAAATACAAATTTGATAACTTTTTTTATTTTTTCATTTTTTTTATTGTAAGATAAATTTAAAATTTGAAGTTTACAGAATAAGGTCATTATTTAGCTTTAATTTGGTATAAGAATTATGGTTCTACTGTACGTCTTTCAAATGTTATCTTGTGGGTAACGTAAGGTAAACCAATTTATTTTTTAAATTTTTGTACGCATATTTCATATTGTTTAAGAAAATATATTAATTTAATAGCAAAACTTGATCCAATATTTTAAACTGTACACTTTAGTGCAGAAACTGGCAAAGTTTCATATTGAAATGAGCAAAAATTGTTGATTTATGATGAATCGAAAGGAGTTTGTCAAAATGTTCTGCTTTTGATTTCGAAAGGTACTAAGTCCCCGTAAAAGGTTGGTCTAGGCGAAAAATTTCTGTGAGTGACCCCATCCCCTACTGAAAGAAAAAGTACTTTTCAATGACGAGTTATATTTCGGATCAACTTAAATTTAGAGATACCAGGATGCAGGGTTCAAACTAAAATATAGGTGCATACATTTCAGACTTCAGTTTAGTTTAGTTTTTATTAACGTCTCACTAGAAGTAACACGTGGGCTATTGGCGACGGACCTCGTAATTTTGAACCTCGGTCAAGTGACGAGGAAGACATCTGAGCTGGCCCTCCCCTTTCCTAACTTCCACACCAAGACAATGGGAGGACTTTGGGTCCCGACAGATTTAACGTGCATGAACCCCGGCTACAAGGTGGGTCTTTAGCGGCGAAGAATCGAACCCTCGACTGAACGAAAAGCTCCGGCCACGAAACCGAAGCCATGACCACTAGGCTACCGCGGCCACCATTTCAGACTTCAATCACAAGCAATTCAATCGAACACTGCAAAATTAGCAGAAGAAATAAAATCGGAAGGATGTCATTGGTAGCTTTCGGTATGAACAAACCGAGAGAAAGGAGTTGAAAAACTAAATATTGTTTACGCACCACTTTTTATATTTGAAACGGTTTCTTATACAGTTTCTGATATTTCACTGAATCGTCGTCTGCATGAATCATGATTCATGCATGCGAAATACATTATGCATCCTAATATACTGTCTTGAAGTGATGCATAATTTTTGGAATTTGGGACTGGCACTTTTTGTGTTGTCCCTGTCATGGTAAGAGCACACACTTTACACGTACTTAACGCTTCTACTCCAGTTGTAGTTCCTACATCCTTAGGTTTCTATTACGCAATATTTCGATAACATGTGAATCAGTTCGTATTGGAGCTCCTAGCCCGAATTGGGCTTTTATCTCCTATCTGAGTTTAAACCTGATAATTTCCAATACCCTTGTTTAAAATGGATGTTTTCAAAAAATTAATAAAATTAAAATACTTTAAAATTAATAATCTATTGAAATTAATCAGTTTCTTGAAACAAAAAAAAAATTAAAAAGAATATGGAGAATTCTGACCAGGACCATCTTGAACCAAAACTAGACATCAAAACAAATTTCCCACAGTTGTATGATAGTTAAAAATTTTTTTCTATGTGTTACATTGCTGAAATTTGTATAGTAAAATGTAATTTAAAATGATAAATATTGATGTTATTTATATAAAATTAAATAGTTCATTTACTGAAATAAATTAATTAACTAAAATTATTGCTGTATTTACTTAGAGAAAATCATTTGGAATGCGAATTGCTGGAACAAATCGTGTCAAGTGCGCCTTCCAAAATCGCATGCAGCTCTTCATTGAGTTCTGTACGTTTACAAATGAAAATTTAAATCAGTCTTTTTAATTATTTCAGAACTTATTTGAAGAATCTTGTTAAAAATTGACCAAGTAACTATAAGCATAACGTCTTATCAGTGTAAAAGAAAATAGCAAATTTAATTTTCTAATGAAACAGTTACCTTTACTGGGTAATCAGTATGAAAATTTAAATGAGCTATTCAATACCGTTTTTCATTAGAATCGTTTATTATCGCTCAATGAACATGCGCATTTGTAATAACGGTCAATCAATTAATAATTGATTTATGACAATGAAAGGAAAGAATGGTATCTTTCTAATTGTGACAACAATTATTCAATAAAGGTTAAAGATTTATTAAAATGATAAAAATTGCATTGAATAAATCAATTATAAAAAGTGCATTCTAAAAATGTCGCATCCAACATAATACATCAGAGGGGTGAATCAGAGGGAGAAAAGACACCCCATCTTAAAAGAAATTGAAAAAAAAAAAAAAGAAAAGAGAGAGAAAAGTTTCTTTATCCAATTATTAACACAAAAATATCTATAAAAGTTAGACACCGACGGCGGCTTTGTAAGGAAGCAGATTTACGTTTCGAATGCTTGTTACGTTCAATAAACCCCATGGTTTTTTACGTTGAGGAAACTATAATTATTAATAAAGATTTTTTTAAAACAGTTTTAGATACGTAAGAAAAAAAAAAAAAGGCTTGAGTCCCATTTTTCGTCATTTTCAAAAAGAATTAAAAGGAAAGAAGTAAAGTTAATTAAATTTTTAAGTCTTTTTAATTGTTAATTTCATATAATCTTTAAGAAAGAATTCAAATAATTGAACGCTTCTAAAGGAGAAATTTTAAGTTATAATTTTGAATAAGTTAAATATTAGGAACTCAAGTGGAAGAAATTTCTATGAGTATATGGAGGAAAAATCATTATAAAAATACATACTTATAAAATATTTCTATTTTTAATTAATTAAATTTTTCTTCGTGATTCAAATTTGGAATTTTTGGAATTTGAAGGTAATGCAATACCTATTTTCTATGACAGAATTATTAGAAATATATACCACATTCTTGAATCGAAACTCTATACAAACTGGGTTTGGATGTGTAAACTATATCACAAGTTGGATATTTACTGCACCTTTCTTCTTTTCAATGTCGTCACATTTGTTCTTCCCAAAATTCAATAGTAATAACAATTCTTTCAAAACTTGTTATTTAGTTTAATGGAGACTAATATTCAATTTCACAGTGGGAAAAAAGTAATTTTCATAAAAGGCACATAACATAGTTAAACCCACAAACGATTTATAACTGTATACAAAATGCTCAAGATTAAACGAAGAAATATTATATTAAATAGCTTATTATTTTTCATATTTATTGGCATTAACTAATATTTATCTAATATCCTAATCGACTATTATACATTAAAGTAAATTATATGAAATGCTTTAACTAGCTTTTGAGATGATAAAAATTAATCTTTAAAAATTCTGATTTTACTTCAGATTGCTATGGCTGATATTTTCATTTAATAAGAAATAAGGATAAATTGATTCAAATAATTTTGAATAAATTAATACCGAAGAGAATAATTGTTAATTTTTTAGGATTAATTATCAAGATCCTAAGAAAGACGCTTTTCTGATTCATATTTCAATTTTTCAAATTTTATCTGTATAGAAAATATTTGTTGTAAAAATGTAAACACTGTACTATAAAGGAATTTATCTTCATTTAATATTGTTTTTTTTTTAAAAAAAATTTATTTATTTTTCACATTACACATTCTATGCATGATCATGTTTTAAAATGTGATAGTGACATTCTTCATAATTCAAGCTATAGCGTAAAAAATAACTTTTTATCCATGTAAAACTCAAGTGGAAATTTTAAAAGAAAATTAGTATTGAATAAAATTAAATTTTTAGCTATGTATACTGAAAGTTCAACAATTGATTCACAAGTTCTACAATAGATATTTTTCAGATTTTTCTTCAATAGTCGCTCAAAAGATCTTCGTTCATGAGAATTTAAAAGTTTCTTTGGACCACATCAACTCCAAGATGTTGACGGTTCCACTGTGCCCTGGAAACTTCGCATCACTTTTTTAGTGATCTTCTCAGTCTTTTCCTTTCCTTGATACAAAACAGTAGTTTTTTAAACGTCGAAACATGTGTTCCGCGACCACATGCAAGGAATACACACAAACCTGTTACTCGTATAATAAATTGTAATTTAATTATAATCCATTTTAATACTGTATTACAGCATGCCTCATAAATATATGGACGCAGGATTTTTTCAGAATATTAGCATAATGAAAAGTTCACGAACAGAAGAAAAATAACTTAGAAAAATGCATAGCAAAATTTATTACAGTTTTGAAGCATCATATAAAGCTGACAACTTGTAACAGAGGAATCAAAATAAAAAATGCATTATCCAAAACTATATACCTAAACAGAATTTTTTTCAATTATCGTTCATACTTTGAAAGAATGTTTTCTAATTAATATAATCGTGAATACCAGTTGCGGAGGATGGTACAGTCCGCTTAAATATTAAAAACAAAGTATCTTTTTGATTTATTCGCGATAACCGAAACAGTAGCTGTAACCGATATAAGAAACAGTCGCTTTTATCGACAACTGATGTAATCGCTGTATAAGACAAACAATTGCCATAAGTGGTTTCCGCGAATGCCTAGTGGTCATAGTTCCGTATTCGTTACCAGCGGTTTTCGATGAGTCATTTTTTCGATCCTTGGCTGTCAAAGACCCGCCTTGTAGCCGGGGCTGATCTACGTTAAATCTATCGGGGCCTGAAGTCCTCCCGTGGCTTGATGTGGAGGTTAGGAGAGAGGGGTGATAGCTCAGGTGTCGTCCTCGTCACTTGACCGAGGTTCAAAATTACGTCGTCCGTCTATCGCTAATAGCCCTCGTGTTGCTTCTTGTGTGACGTTAATAAAAAAAAAACTAAAAAAAAAATATTGCCATAAACGGAGTTGAAGGGTATATCGCTCGTGGTATATTAGTATGAACAAAAAGCATTTGTTTCATTACAGACTAATTTTTTTTTAAAAAAAGTATTTTTGATCCTTTCATTAAATCTTTTTTCATATATTGAAATAGGTTTTCCCTTTCCACTCTGCGTGCGTGTATGTGTGTGTGTGGAAAACAAAGAAATTTACGTTAAATTTCTCTTATAGAATTATTAATATATATATATATATATATACAAAAATATTAAGTTGGACTATTAAAATATATGATTTTTTATATTCTATGCATTAAAGAAGTGTGTATTATTTTATTAAAATCATTAATATATGTTGTTATATAAAAAAAAATGTCTTGAATATGTAAATTATCCATTTAACTGAAAAAAAAAATGTTTAATTTTTCGATAGCTTTTAATGTCATTCCAAAAGTTAGATTAGTTTTTCAGGATTATATCCGCTTCGAAATTTATGAATAAATTCTTGATCCGACAAATCCGGAACACGCTTAAATAACTTTTATATTAAAAGTCGTAAAATATCCTATCAATGTTTATTTTATTATTTTTAATGGTATGTTTAAATTTTCCTAAAATAACATTTAGTTATGGTATAAAGTAAGTTAATCACAACACACACATTAAAAGAGTGATCAAAATCTAAATTATTGAGAAAAAAATCATTTATAAAGATTTACATAATTAAAAAATCATCAATAGTTTATTTCTTCTTTCATTACGAAGGGTTTCTGAAAAGAGAAGTCCAATTATTTTTGTCATAAAAACCATACAAATATTTTTTACTTGCGATAGATGCATTTCATTCAGGATTTTTCGACACCATTCGATACTGAATTCTTCGTTCATAACTTAATTTTTCCAATACATTTATATACATTTGATAATTGAAGTTTTCAAATTTAAATCTTTTAATGCCCTTCGATATTTTTATTTTCTGTTCCAAAAAATAGATGCTTACATTCTTGGTGTGAAGCTACAAAATTCTTTAATAGGAATCCGTTTTATTTCATTTTGAAAAAATTCTCCAATCTGCTATTATGTATGTCTTTATTCAATTAATGATTTTCATTATAATTTGATAAATCTAAGACCTGTGATAATTTATGAGCTAAATCTTCATAAAACTCGTCGCAGACGACTTTGAGATTTAAACTTCGTGTATCCATACGATACATACTTACGTAAAACTGATTAACTGTTTTGAAAACTGCTTAAAATATTTTATACGAGTGAAGCTTTGAATGCAGTCCGACGGTAAAACTTATAAATATTGATTTATTTAGAAGTAAAATTACTCTCTTCTTTTTAAATAATATACATTCCTCATTTATAAAATAAAAATATTGTAAAGCAAAAGTCTGTAATTCAATTTACATTCTTACGCCTTAACAGAGAATTTAATTTTCATTTCCCCCCTCTTAACATTCATGTCCTCAGGTGCTTACCTTCTGTTGGTAGGTCAGGATATCACGACCCCGAGGATTCCTAGTGATCTAATTCTTTCTCATATTTTGATAATCAGGGGTGACGTTTCCCCGGGATACAATAGTGATCTTTGCGGTCAATCAATATTATTTTCAGTTTTTAAACGTCAAGATGGCAATTACATCTTCTTTCGCGCAGCCTATGCACATCTAGCTTTTGCATCTTTAAACTTAACCATCCATCACCTAACATTCATACAACCTCTGCGTGAAAAGCTATTTCTTATTAATTCATAAAATTTTTTGTCCAATTTAAGTTCACACTTTTTTGTTTTTTGACTCATTTTATTGTCATGTCTTTGATTAAATGAAATTATTCTATGTGTCATTCAATTTTTAAGGAAGATTTTATTTTTAAAGGTTTAAAGAAGAAATTTTAATTGAATGATTTAAGATTTTGAAGTTAGATAAAACTTTATAAAGTGTTGTGTGTTGCTTTATATTATACATGCAGTTTTCATTCGTGTTTATAAATAAAATATTAAAGAGAATAGATGAAATTAGTTATAAATAAACGAGATAAAAATTAAAGTGAGTATATGATTAAGTAAACTAAAAAAAAATGTAAGGAAACCTTTTTTGCGTGTGTGTGTGTTAAGATAGTATCAATAGAAATTTTTCTAGATTTTATTTTCAAAGATGTCCAAATTTAAATTGTAAAAGCAATCAATATAATAATTATTACTTTATAGTTTATATTATTATTTTAAATTGTAATAATTTTATAGTAGAAAATTTGTCTGCATACGGCAATTTATAATTTTAAAACTAAGTTAACCGTATATTGAATTTTATTAATATAGAATGAATAAATTATGATGGTATAATATATTTTATTAATCGTAATTGTTCCATGAATGTCCGCAGTAGCCAAATTGTCATATTTGCAAATTTACGACCAATGCTTGTTGCAGTCTAGTCGGGATTCACTGAAGACATGACGTGTAACGAGGCCGAAGCACATTGATTCTGACGAGGTCCCAAGTCCTCTCGTTGGCACGTTCGGGAAGCGTAGAGAGGAGGCAACTAGCCCAGGCGTCACTTTCGTTACTTGACCGAAGTTCAAAGTTACAAAATCCGTCGGCAATAGGCCTAGCCTCTTTTATAAGTGGCACGTTAATAAGCCATCAATAAAAAAATCAAAAAAGCATGTTTTGCTTAAATTTTATGAATAACTCCTAATTATTAGACAAAAGCCTCTGTTGTTTATATCCCTGAAAACCAAAGAAATTCATCATTGTTCCAGAAATTCTATGCCTAAGCAAAATAATAATAAGAATTGTGAGTTTTGGAGAAACTTTTATTTATATCTCATTCCATCACTATATCTTTGTTGAAAATAAATTTGTAGATTCCATGCATTAATTGTTAGGTTTTGGAAAATATAATTTTGGCTTAAAGTTCTTAGAAAAATATTTCAAGTCAGCGAAGTTAGACTTTTATTTTGTTTCTTTGGACTCAAAACTTTTATCTCGTTTTATCTTTATTTTTTTCATGTTTTTTTTTTTTTTTTATAAAATTTAAAAAATATCGTTATCCAAACTATTTACGAACAACCATTTCTGAGTTAAGCCACAATCCTAGATAAAGCTTATTTAGATTTGTAATCATACGTTTCACTTATACCCTTCTTGAAAGAAAAGAATAAGCAAATATATTAATGAAAATAAGAAATTGAGACTTCTTTTTCTATGTTAAACATATATCATTATTGTAAAAGAGTTAATAGAAGAAATAAAAGATAAAAAGAAAATGTATGTAATTTTACATAAGATTTGCAGGAAATTTTAAAGATTAAACTTTCAACGTTATTACTTAGTAATATGTTTACGAATGCGGAGTATATGATCGTATAAAATTAAAGATTTTTTATGATAATATTGAATTTCATCCATTTCTTATTCAACGCTTCATGGAATCTTGCTGTTTCGTTATACATGACTTAATGGGGAAAAAAAAAAACATGAAATATATGTATATATACTTTTCCAAATTATAAAAATGATTATTTGATGCTTTCATTTGATGGTCAGGTAAAACTGTAATAAAGATAATTTTCCTCGTTAAAAATGGGTCTACCCGCTTTCTTATGACATTAAAATATGAGATTAATACAATAGTGATCAGTAATGATTTTGATCGAAAAACAATTTTTGCAAGCTTTTCCTCATTTTTTTTCTTCTATACATTAAAGCAGTTGATTTTGATTAGAAAGTAATAAATTCCTTTTAATGGACTTCATACCCATTTATAAAGAGTTTTCTTTAGAGCAGTTTTTCGTATCCAGAACACTGTTTTAACTTTCAATGCAAAAGTTTTCCTCGATAATTACAGAAGGATAAATATATATTTAGTTACTTCATTTTCATAAATAATAATAAAATAGAATAAATTTTTAATTAAACAAAAATTTATTAAATTAATTTAATGTACTAACAAAACATAAAACAAAAAAGCAACAAATAGAAAAAATTAACTGTTTTAATTTTTAACAGGCAAATATTGAAAACTATAAAGCAAAAATATTTGTGCACTTCATTAGAGTCATAATTAGAAAATATTTAGATTTATAATAGAAATTAATATAGTGATATATGTTTTTTTTCTTCTTTCGAGTTTGAACATTAAGTAGTGTCCTAAAATTCTCTTTTGGATTCAGGTTTCGAGATTGATGTCAAATTACCTGTCGCATTAGAACATTGTGAGGCAACCATGTCCTAATGACTATAGCAACATGCCTTGGGTCGTTGTAGTAATGAAAAGTTTACTCTAAGTCTAAATTTCTAGTATCACTTAAAGGTTTAGCCGCAACATATATATTTATGTAAAAACTGTCACTGTGTAGTATCAATTAAAGCCAAATTTCCAACACCATTAGAAGAAATACATTTCCCCCATGTTTGAGAGTTACGTGTATATGTTTCGGATCTAAAGCAATTTTATATCTCGAAAATGAATGCTTAATGAAAAGAAAATGTGAATTTTTTTTTTCATCAGGAAAACTCAAAGTTTTCTAGAAATCCGATGTTTTATTTCTGTAAGACAAAGCATATTCAGGCGTTTTCTCCCATTTGCTGCCCATATTAATGATTTTTAACTTGGGAATTTTCCTTATAAAGCTGCATATTCCAATTTTTGAATACTTTCCTACCATGTATCGAACAATTATAAATGGTAATTTAATGGCTTTGATAATTTCTAGATATATGATTTTCTATTTTAATGGAGATTAGTGTTATGATTTCTCATGTCTAGACATACATCTCCAGTTTCAAGATGACGTTTTCAATTATTTCAAGAACAATGAAGATAAAACACCAGATTCAAAAATATTATACGAAGTAGACATTTATATACAACTATTTTGTAAATAATTTTTTCCACAGTCAACACTATAAATTACTTTAAATTAAACTAAATATTAATGCGTGCATATTATTCAAATGCGTTTTCTTTACGTTTCAAGTAATATATAATTCCAATTTCCAAAAAGGAATAAATATTTAAATTTCCATAGAAGACTTAATATATATGTGTATATTTCGAACTGAATGTATGTGTAACAACTGTGATTTCATTGTAAAATTCCAAATAGAAATGAAAAGAAACACGATGCAAAAGTTTTAAATGTATTGAAGAAATTTTAAATGTCCTATATCGATCCATTCATCCAAATATTAACTCCAACTCTCTATTTTTGAGAAACCAACAACCCCCGAAAGATTTGCATTGACCAATGATAAACGTCGTCATCAAAAATGCTTAGAAAAGTCATTTTTCATTCAATTGTCCAGATCATCAGACGTTTTGCCTGTTCTGGCGGTTTATAATATAAAGTATAAAAGAACATTTCCGAAGTATTTTATATAGCATTCATTTGAGATTTAATATTCAATATTTTATATTATTGACTTTTTCATTCATAATTTATGTAATTGTTTATACATAATAATATAATTATTAATGTAATAATAATATTATTCCACGCAAATATTTCTTATAATCCTACAGGATAATTTTGTACATAAATATACACCTTTAATGCCTCTAAATTATACTGTAGTCTCGCTTATAAGCGAAGAATATTTAATTTATGTGTATACGGATAGTTATTTTGTGTAAGTAATGATATTTACAAGTGGATGTTTGGCCTCTTTAATTTTTTGTAGATGGACAATTAGTCCGGATAACTGTTTAAAAATTTCTGCTTAATTTTACCGTAGTTCGATGGCTTGAAAAAAAGCAATATCTTGATAATTTTGTTGAATATTTTTCTTCTGTGTTTTTGGGTTTAATTGGATTTTTCTTGCTTCTCTTTTTGCAGACTTCTGAAAAATCGAATGAGTTTGACGTCGTCTAGGGACGCCATCTGTTGAAAAGTAGATGTGGCTTTTGCGTAAGAAACATTTTCTCTTATTTTGTGCTATTGTTTCCATTTGTTTTAGAAGAGCCTAGATTTTATAAATTACGTTATATTTTACAGCGGTATATAGAGTAACTAGCATTAATATTTTAGGCGGGATATATGTTTTCTTTTTTCATTACATTTTGAAATCCAATCAACATCAAACGTATAAATATATAATTTTTTGTAAAAAAAAATCCACATAAAATATATTTTATTCAAGATTAAATGAAATTATATAATTCTTATAAAAAGCTGTTTATAGCTATAAAAATACATATTTCGTATTAACTATTTTTTATCTACAAAAATTACAAAAAAAAAAACATCTTAAAAAAAAAAAAAAAAGGAAAATAATCTGTGAAGCATAATCTATATACTTCACCAATGTCCTACATTTAATAGAAACCCTTAAACACATTTGTTAGAGGGGAGGGGTAAGTTGAGAAATATCAATAGCTTTTTAACACATATGAATATAAAGAGGACAAAATAACTAATGAATAAAAATACTACCGATTCAAAGAAAGCTCAAGAAATTCAATTACCGTTTGAGTTCGGAATTTATAATGGGAAATGTACCTATATAATAGAATAACATTCACAAAGAAACTTTTGGCATGCTTCACTTAAAAAAAAAAAAAAAAAACATAAAATAAAAAACAAAAATTTTTTTAAAATATTAATAAAAAAAGTTTCTAAAAGGTAAAAAAAAAAAACACGCTTTTTTTTTAACGATTAAGAAACTTTTCACATTACTATTTTAGTAAAATGTTAGTTTATTATTTTATCAGATAAATGGAAAATAAAGTTCTGCAACCTTACAAGTTTATAAATATGGAATAAAGAACTGCCCATATCATTTCGGAATTTCAATACTTACACTTAATATGATTCACAAAATTAGAGAAGTATTATATACACTAAGCAACAACAACAAGATTAACTATACAATTTACAAATCTTGCCCACAGCTAAGAAATTGAGAAAAAATTTTTAAGTGTGTACATGATTCCTTATTAAAGAATTTTACATGTTCTCAACGACAGATGGCAGCACGGCCGATTAAATGCATGGATTTTGATCCCATTGGGTATTTTAACCCTCCGAGCGTTTTACTTTTTTGTGTAAAGCTATTCCGAAAGCGATCTACTTCAACACAGCTAAAGGTCACGAAAAGTTTTCGCTTTTCATTCACAAATCCTTCGAAAATGCAAGATGCATCTATTCCCCCCCCCCTTTTGTGACACGGGTGGTCGAGACAACCCCTCGGCATTTTTATTGCCTAGATCCGATGCTTTGATAAGCGATTTCGTTAGCTTGGGGGAATCTTGTAAGGCAGGCTGCAAGCAACCAGAAATGGGGTTCAGATTATTCACATAAGAACTTGGAAAGTATTCGCTCGATCTATTGAGTTTCAATCGAAGTGTTTCAACAAATGAAGAATAAAAAATATAGCGTGAAAAAAATTGGTGGGTTAATAGTTGAAAATATTTGTTTGCCACAAACAATAGAAAAATTCTTTTTTTCTGTCATTTTTAAAACCTTTTTTTTTATATATATATATAATTTTAATATTACGATTTTAACCGGGAAAAAGCACCCTTTATTCATTGTTGAATAAGAGACTAAGAAAATATAAGATTGTTTGCATGTTTTGAAAAAAGAGTAATGATTAGTATTTGCTATCAAGCATTATTTGTTTAATCAAAGCACCAGAATTTTATTAAAATTTTAATTTTGATAGAAGATTCAATCATCAAAAGCAGTTTGCTTGTTAAAATAAATATAAATAAATAATTTAAGGAAAAAAAATCTTAAATTTCGTAAAGGTCACGTGTTTCAAATACAATAATCGAGACGCATTGGGTCACATATTAGTCTGCGTTTTTTGGCTCAAATAAAGAATCACACACTTATTCATTGTTTTCAAGGTATGAAGTAAATTTGGGCGCCACTGTTTTAAAATTGAAATTTTGGGCAAAATTTATTTTGAAAGATAATATTAAATGCTTTGGTAATTTGCATAATATTTTAGTGAACGGTAACGCTGATCCCGATAAAAATATAAAAATTAGTTTGGTCAAACATTTATCAGATCTGCAAAAAACATTTCTTGATTCCTGTTCAAAATGAAAAAAAATATATTGAATCCAAAACCCTTCTCAAGACTGTGAATCCTCTGAACTCTCAATAAAAGCAGTTGGTGTGGTGTGGAAATTAGGAGAGAGGGGTGCCAGCTTAGGTGTCGTCCTCGTCACTTGACCGAAGTTCAAAATTACGAGGTCCGTCGCCAATAGCCCTCGTGTTGCTTCTAGTGCGATGTTAATAAAAAAAAACTAAAACTCAATAAAAGAAGAAAACCTCCGAACTCCCAACAAAAGAAATAATTGAGTGTATATTAATTTGATTGATATATCAAATTGATATACACTCAATTGAAATTAAAATTTAGTTAAGTCGATATTATGTATATTATGTTTGACATTAGAAAAGAATATCATGAATTTGCCGAAAGAATTGTGAAACATCTAATATCATATGTTTCTACCTATATATGCGAAAAATCATTCTCTTTGTACGTTGCGACAAAAATACAATTCCGAAACAGATTGGATGCTGAAGAAGGCATTAAGTTGCAGATTTCAGAAATTATTCCAGACGTAAAAATACTTTGCAATAAAAAACAATCACTGCCAAGTCATTAAAAAATTTCTTTTCATTAATTTGTTATATTTAAAAAAATTGTTACTTTTGCTTGTTATTCACAGGCTATATTTTAGAAACTCCCCCTCCCCCCAATAAAAAAGAACATTAGCCAGCTTACCATTCACTAATCTTACTAAGATGTTTCTAATATGATAAAATAGAAATGCAATGATAATTTTGTAAATTTGATTAGGATAAAGAGCTTTGATATCCTATTTTTTCTGCTGTTTGATCAAGGGGTTCCTTGAAGGTGTTGGTAAGCACAAAGGGTTCCTTCCTCAAAATGCAAAAGGTTGAATACCTCTGCTCTAAGCGAAATACCCCATCTACATCCATATTTGTGCCACGGCAATATACTTCACATTCAATAAATAATTTTAAATTTTAATGGGATATATATTCTTCAAAATGTCAAAATATTTCTAACCATCTTCGACCCACATTTTAATTTTCACCTTTCTGTTCTTTAGTGTTTTCAAAATTTAAATACATCTTCGTATTATATCTTATAACAGAAAATTGCCATCAATAACTTCATCTTACATATCAGTTATTACAAAATTGGCAACGAGAGAAAATTTAACCCTTTTAATTTTGTCTTTCAAAACAGTACACTTAAAACACTTTAGTTCAGTGAAGTTAACAGACATTTCCTCAAAGAATTCATAACAAATTTTGTAAGCAATTTTAAATTTCAGAAATGTATCCTTAATCCCAGGATTATAACTATACAGAATTGTTAGTTTATTCTTTAGTATTAATGATACGAGTGATTCTCATATCTCATACTATATTGCAATAAAATAAATTCTAGCTCAAATGTTATCATATTTCATTTCTTGGGTAGTTTTATAGAAAAATAATGTCTGGCTGTAGAGGAAGCAGAGTGTATGTTTTGATTTATAGAAAGGGTGATGGTTTTTTTTTTTCTAAATTTAAATAACATGACCGCGCGAAGCGGATCATATAATTTCAAAATGTGTTTCTATTTGTGCTGTGTGTGTGCTGGTTTCAAAGTAAACCACCCTATTTTTGAATAGCCGAGGAGCTTTTTATATTCAATATCAACCTCAACGCAAAATTGCTTACGATTTGCTTCTCAAACCATAAAGGGACTAAAATATATGTCTTAGTTCAGTCCAAAATATTCCCAATATGTAAAAATAATTTTCCTCTACTAATCATAGTCCATCTTACAAATTGTACCTAAAAACAGCTATATGTGTTTATTAGATCAAAAATTAGATTATAACAAATCAGGTATAATTTTTGGTAGTTTAAATTTCAATATAATATGCATATCTTAAAAGAAATACGTTAGCAAAAAAAATCAATTTATTCAAAATTTGTATTTCATGAATAAAATAAATCAGAGTTCCCTTGTTCTCAAATAAATATAATTGTAATCAAAGTGTTTATGCAATTTACAAAAAAAAAAAAATGCAAAGAATCGTATATCAGAAATAATTTCAATTGTTACAAATGTTAAAAATATCAGATACATAAGAAAATAATATTAATATTTTTTTATTAAATGCTTAAACAAAAGCGTCTTTAAAGTACCTTAATGCTTATCTTTGGAACAGTTTGTTTATTTAAAAAAGAAATATTTGTGAAACACAATATTTTTAGTTACAATGGCTTATACAAAATTGTATATATATATCTGTGTTGTGATGCGGGAAAAATGCAGTTATCTCTTAAACTTACTGAGTTATTCCAAAACTTATGAACACAACATAATGTTACAAATATATCACTTTTTGAAATATAAAAAATAGCTCCAAAATAATTAGTTATATACTTAAAAGATGTGTTTGAAATTCACAACAATCCTAGAAATTTACTGAACATTGTGGTAAAATTTCATTTCAATACATGAAATACTTTTTCAGAAATGAGATTTTTCGTAATAAAAAAATTTAAATCACAATTTTTCAGAAAATGCAAATAAAGATTTCAATGTTTCTTAAAGAGAATTATATACTTAGAATAATTGATTAACTAACTTACCCTAGAAGCAATTGTAAACCATTGTAAATCACTTTTCGTGAAAATAAAATAAAATACGTTATTAAAAATTTTCAAAGGATATATAAAACACATATCTTATGTACAGTAGCACATATTTAAAGTTATCAACTAAAATGAACGATGAAATGAAGAATCAATTAAAAAATTTATAGAAATATTGGGTTTAAAAACTTAATACACAAATAAGAAATCGCGATAAAACATAAGATATGGTATTTGATGGTAATCTATAACTGTACTAATTGCTTTTTTTTTTTCTTTTTTCATTTCATACAAAATTATCAGTTTAAAAATTTTTGTTAACTTGGACATTGAAGCCGTTTCTAGACTTTTTTTTTTTGTATTAGTATCCATATACTTTGTTATTAAACTTTGTCCAACACTCACAATAGAAAATGCACTATTGCAGATTATACAATTAACCAAAGAAATGTCATTTTAATTGTTGTCTTAATAAGTGGAAACTCATTTTTAAACATTCATTAAAATATTTTTTTTACTTCTCTTTGAAAAACTTATATTGCTCTAGGAAAAAAAATAAACATGCACTAGTAATATTTAGCTTAAAATTGTGCCAAATCACTCTCGTTTCAACCCAAAATGATGGATTTCAGGATCCCCGAAATGATGCAATTCTGTTCGGTAAACAGAAAACATTTGGTGGGAATACAATTCCCTACTAAATAAGTGAGTCCAAACTATTTTTATGATAAAAACTGCATTTAGATGGAATTAGTTTTTATTAAAGTCGCACTAGAAGCAACACGAAGGTCATTGACGACGGACTTCGTAGTTTTGAACCTCGGTCAAGTGACGAGGACGACACCTCAACTGGCACTCCCTCTTCTTATTTCCACACCACGCCAACGGAAGGACTTTGGGCCCCAATAGGCCGTGCATCAGCCCCGGCTACACAACGGGTCTTTTGCAGCCCAGGATCGAACCCGCGGCCACACGTTTAGATGGGAATGGGTTGGAACTTTTACGAGTTTGCATAAAATTGCCAATATAGTTCATAAATTTTTTAGGAGTACAAAAGGATGCAAATGAATATTTTGGTAGTACAGATTTTAAAAGGAATATGTTTTGCGAAAATGGAGTTCAAAATTCACATAAGGAGTACGGTTGGTTACCTTAGGTATTGTTATCTCGCAACAATGAATTGGAAGTCCATTCTAAAATCCTTTGTTATTAAAATGTGTTATTTTTACATTTCCCCCTGAAAATTGTAATTGACAGAGTGGTATTTCCCAAAACTGCAGTGCCCTAAGCTTTTGCACAAGTAGTTCCTACCTAAGCCTGACTCTACCTAATCAAGTGAATATGACGTATTCTGTTCAAGATTATGGCACTGCAGATTGCATTTTCCATCTATTTTAGATGCAAGTTTTATATCTTCTACACCAATATGATAATAGTGTACAATTTAATTTAAAATTATAAAATTTTTAACATTTGCGATAAAGTCTCTTATATCTATTTTTTTAATAATCTGCGAATACATCAAACATTACTTTATTATGTTGACGCTTTATTTAATATTAAGTATAATATAACAAACCCATTTCGAACTGAATTTTAAAATGATTATTTCAGAAACTATTGTAAATATGCTCATAATTTTTATATACCGAAGTTTTAGCATCTCAGCTCTGCTTCCAAGTAAAATTTTTATTTTATATTCATCAAATTGTTCAGCCTACTTTTTGCTAATAACGTGTGATTTTTAACTGATTTGTAAAAAAACTTACGGAATATATGAAAATATGCTGGCGATGAAATACATTAAATTTTGAATTTTATATTTTAAATTTTCATAGAATTGTAAGTTTTTGTGATTTATAATTTAAACTTTGTATGTATCGTACATAAATATTTTTATCGTAATTTGAAAAGCAGATTTTCAGGGTAGCATATGTAAAATTCCTAGTTGTATATTGTAAAGATTACAAAAAATGTCCGGATTTTAATTACATGTACTTCAGTTATCCTTTAACAGAAGATTAATTATAAGAGATTTTACACATGTGGATACTTTTTAATTTGAATCTTCAAATAATTAGTAACCAAAAGTATCTGTGCAAATGTACAGTTGACACTAATGCGTATGAACGAATATAAATGTGTGCCGACGCTTTTAATTACTAATTATTCGAAAATTTAAGTTTGAAAAATATTAATTTGAGGGGGAAACCTCATTCTTCTTCTCTTTGAGGAAAGATGTAGTTCATTTATTTAAAATTTGGATGTATTTCGAAACATGACATTACAAAATATCGTGTGTAAGTTGTCCTGAATAACTGGTTTTGAAATTGTGAAAAAGAAACCAGAATTAAAAAAAAAAAGTTTGTTTTTTTCGGTATTATTTTTATTAATGTATTAGAATTTTTGAAAAGTAATGAAATACAGAAGCTTAAAAATTAGTCATTTGTAATAATTGAAAATCTTACAGCGTTTCTGATTTTGACTCGTTCGTTTTTTTTTTCTTTTTTAGTTTTTGACACTTTATTATGAAATAATTATTATTTTAAGAACTGAAAGTAGTGATTAAAGAACATAAATGAAACAATAGAATGTATTTATTGTTTTCATACATTCTCTGCATTTAAACATAAATATTTTATAGATATATATTTAGCGATGTTTTTCGAGATTTATAGATATAATATAAAAACTTAACTCTATCTGATAATTTTAAAGTGAGGGGGAAAAAGGTGAGTTTTTAGCAATCAAAGAAAACATAGAAAAATTAATTTGTCAAACAATATAAAAAAAGAAGGTTTAATACTCTATCTAAATTTGTTAAGATTCCAAATGAATATTAATTAAAAAATAGGAATAAAATCTAGTTAATTTTATGATTGAACTTTAAAGCGATTTTGGATTGGTTTAAATAAAAAAATTTTATCTCGAAAGCTAGGTCAAAGGACGCATTTCTTTCATAAACCCAATAAAATCTCAACTCAAGTTGACCAACAAACACACTTGAAAGGAAATCTTCCCCTTCCTCTCTTGAACGAATGTCTCAATGGAAAATGTCTTAACCCTAAGGGCAAGAGTGGGGTTCCCTTGTGAGCCATAAAATTTCCTGTCAAAGTTCATTGTGTGTCCGCAATCCTCCCCAATTATCTAACAAGATGTAAAACTTTTAAAAGGGGGGAAAGGAATTGCAGAAAAACCCGGCGCAAACGATCTCGAATACATCTTGTGATGGCGAAAAAGGACGGCTCTGACGCTTTCGGTGCGCTCACAGCCACACGGGATTTTACGGCGCAAACGCTTTCGGAATATCTCGAACAGTACGGAAAAAAGCGTGTGAAACGCTTAGAGGGTTAAACTAGCGTCTGTTCGCCTATGGGAGACCGAAATGGGAGATCGAATTCGCCTGTGGGCATCCCTATGGGAGACCGAAAACCAGACGAGTCTACTAAAATCGCAGGGATTAGGGGAATTTCGTTGAGGTGTTGAGGGGATTTTCCTGTTGATTGACTGAAGCAGTGAGTAGCATCCAACAGCCATGCATCCCTATGGGAGACCGAAAACTGGACGAGAGAAACAGTGCCTTTATAGGAATTAAGGCACCAAGTAGCGCACAAAATGTTTTTTGCAATTAGTTGTAAAAGCATTGCTAGATTGTTCGGTAGTTTTTTAGCTGTTGTTGTGACTTCAAAAACTGTGAAGCAATATTAAGGCCCCCGTCGACACGCCACCACGAATTTCCCCACCTAATGTTAATCCTATGGAGTTACGTACTTAAAGTCTCACATCTAGAATATTTATCTAAACTGCATGGAATAAAGTGCATTTTAAAGAGCATTAAAAAATGAAGGCTTCTATGGAGTTACTTTTTTTTCCTGATTTTTGCAAGTATTTTTAAATTTTCATTAAAGATCTGAAAACTTGCATCCGACGCACTAAATTGATCATAAAAATACTTTGAATAATCAGAAAAAAAAAAGTAATTCCACAGAAGCCTTCATTTTTTTTACGCTCTTTCAAATGCATATTTTTTTAAAAAATTTAATTTATTTCCCTGCTTGTAATTTGTTGAGTCAGCAAACTAAGCAGGGAAAGAGGGGAAAGCAATATTAAAAGTCCCGCCTCAATGCGCAAGGATACATGGTAAAGACACGTTGACAAAAGGAGATTTACAACCCTTCGGAGGGAAGTCAGCCGATTCTGGGAATTTCTTAGGATCCCCCCTAGTTGCGTAATATCCGTTGAAAGTTTGTCTAGCTTGCTATACAGATATCTATGTGGTATTTCACAATGTTTAAAAAGTAAGCTTCATTCACGATTTCTTAAAAATACAAGTAATCCTTCGTTTTTTACGCTATTCTTACTGATTATTTTAAAAAAACAAACTATACAAATTACTTTATTAATTATTAAAATGAACAATAGATATTTTAGATACGCTATTTAGAGAGAGATAAAGAAAAATTTTTTTTTAAATTGTTTTATAACTAAAAGAATATTGTTCAAATTTTTATGATAAAATTGAATGCACATCTACATTAATTATGTGCGTAACCATTTATTACTATTTTTTCAAAACTCTATTTGTAGGAATCAGATTAAAATATATCGAGTTTTTATGATTAAATGAAGAATACAGAGAAGATATTTATTGCATTAAATTTTTACTGGTTCTTATATATGTGAACAATTTTACATGGCTAGTACATTTCTCAAGAACGGAAACATTATTTTACTGCTTTGAAACAGCGTATGGAGTACCCGAATGGTTATGCTCGCTATTTTGTGGCTAGTGATGTTTTAATCGCAACGAGAGTTCGAGGCCTATTTTCCTAGAACCGCCACCGTGTTTCAAATTTTAAAAAACAATAAATAGCTCTCATGTTTCTTCCAATTGCGACACTAATAAATATTCAATCCTTACAAATTTTGTTTTAAGATTTCGACCTCGAATTAGCTTTCCCCCCTCTCTTTAGTATAGCAACTAATGCAGAATGAAAATTATTAAATGGATATTATATGAATGAAGCTCTGCCAACAAATATTAGCTACCCAAGGGGCTATTGTTTTCTTTACACTATAAATGCCGTACCCGACCACTTTTCAAAAATTAACTTGTTTTTTCTTTTTTTATGTCTGCTTTCATTAGGAACGAACTTAATTTTCAAACATACGTCGTAATAAATTTCTCTTGAATTTTTTATTGGATTGAAATAAAATATATGAAATATGTGTCTGATACCTGCTTTCACCACTAATGAACTCAATTTCCAAAAATATATCGTCATACATTTCCCCCAATTTTTTTCTTGGATTGAAGGGAAACAAATATAAAAAATAAGTATTTTATATACTTATCTATTTATGTATTACCTTGAATCATTTGTAAATTGGAATCAAGGAAGGTCTGAAAATAAATAACCTTATTTAGAATTTAAAGTGGTGAAGCAGCCTTTTTTTATTCCCCTGAGAACTTCAAATTACATATTTTTAGTTTGGCTTAGTGGTCAAATGATTTTAATATTGATTTACAATTATTAGCTAACAAATGAACTATTTTTTTATGTGGACGCACCTTGTTTGGCTAAATCTGCTCTTTGCAAAACTTTGCATACAACTTTTTAATTTTTATTGAATTGTTTTTTCACCTCTCTAAAATAAAAAAAGGACGTTTCATGAAGATAGGTTAACGAGATTGCGCCAAACTATATATACGAAGGAAAAATTGCATTTTTATGATGGTAGAAATGCTTATTGATATTTTATCATCCTCGTCTCTTCCTTTCCAGTAATTGATTTTTTTAGTCTCCGTGCCAAAACATAAATAAATAACTTAGATTCTTTAGAAATAATCCTAGCACGAAACAAGTACTCGTTTTTATTTTTATTGAGAGACTCTAATGACGTTCGTGTTAATTTATATATATCTAAAAAAAGGTTATTCCCTTCTTATAATTAAAAAAATAGATCCTATTCCCCCCCAACTACATTATATTTTATATAATTAAAAGTCGAAAATAATCATCGTAAGATTTCTATGATAATGAGATTGTGGGTAAAGTTCCTCTTGATTGAGATAAATTTATAGTTTAGGTTGATTTAATTTTTGAATATATAAATGTAGATTATGAATATGAAGTATCTTAGAATATAGCTTTCCTATAAAGTTCATAAAATTAGTTACCATATTTTTATGTCTTATTTCTTTTCTATTAAATAGTATTAGATTTTTAGAAAATATAGATTTATTAAAAGCTTAGATTTTTGCTTATTTATTTGTTTTTTGCGAAATGACGTATTGAGTAACATGAACTTTTCAGCTGACAGACTCTTCGTAGAAAAAATTGCAACCAAGGTCTGATAAAAGTACTGATATCTGAAATTATCGAACATTGTCCACCTTCTGTAGGTTCTTTGCCTTGATTTGGGAATAAAATATAAATTTTTGTATCTTTTAAATACAAATATTCTACATGCATACTAATATTCTTTTTTGTTGTTCATTCTTGTGTTTTATAGCTTCTATCTTATAAGCTTCTATCTTGATGCATACTGTGATGTTAATGATACTGCTAACGTGATTTTGTATAAATTAAAATTATGGCTTACCTTAAATTTTTGTAAGCCTTTATAGATCAGAGTCTTCGACCTGGGATCGCGAACCTATCGGTACACTAGCACTTTGACAGGTGCCGTAAGTGCTTATGAAAAACTACGTATAAATAAATATTTCTTGGATAACAAAAATCTTAAATTTCGTTAGAAAGTCACGTGCTTCAAATACATTAATCGAGACACGTTAGGTCACATGTAGTCTCCAAATTCTTTTGGCTCAATCGGTATTTCTTAAATTGATATATTGATCGGCACTCAACTGAAACTAAAATTTAGTCAAGTTCATATTATGCATTTTTGGATTGACTTTAGAGAAGAATATCCTGAAATTGCTAAAAGATTTGAGGAAATATAAATGTCATTTGTTTCGACCCCTATGTAGCAAGAAAATGTTATCTCTTTGTACGCTGCGACAGGTAAAACAAAATGCAGAAACAGATTGTGCTGAACAGGACGATTAGGGTTGCAGGTTTTATCGAATATTCCAAGTGTTAAAATATTTGAAATAAAAAAAAAAAACACTGACAAGTCATTAAAAAATGTTCCTTTTATGAATTTGTTTTAATTTAAAATATTGTTGTTGTTTTATTCATTGATAGAGATACATTTAGAAAAAAAGCTAGCTATCTTCCTTTCATTATCTTATTAAGATTTGTGTTGTGATGAAAAAAAAAAGAGGCAGTAATAATTTTGTTAATTTGAGTAGGATAAAGCTTTGATATCCTATTTTACAACGTTTTTTCTGAATTTCGATTCGTTGTGTGTAGTAATATCAAATTTTCGATCGTTAATTTAATCAACTTCCCATCAAGCTTACTTTGAAATTTCGAGAATCGTTCGACTGCCCTAACAATGCAATATTTAGACGTTTGCGACAAGTTTTAACTAATCATTTCAATAATTTTAATAGTACAAAATATTCTTCCCTCTAGGCGCTTTTAGGATTGAGGAAAATTTTTTTTCCCTCTGGGAACACCGCACTCCCACACCACACTGACGCCCTCGTAAAACTATTGTCTCACAAAGGGAGATACTATCTCCTTTACTATCTCCGAGATAGTAAGGGTTGCTGACTTTAGTCAATAATCATGACAGAAAGGAAGTTTCACATTTTGGCACCATGTCTTATCACAATAATTTTTTCGGATTGGTTCCCATTTTTTTTTAATAGAATGGTTTACAACTTCAAAATGCATAGTTTTGATTTTATGGTATTATGAATTTTTTAATACGCTCAAAATGTCTCTTTTTAAGTAAATTTTAAAAGTTAAAAAAGCCAACAGTTTTAACTAACTATTTCCAATAATTTTCTTTAATAAACTTTGCCACCATATAAAAACGTTGTTTTTTAAAACGTTGGTTTTTTATATCGATTCTTACACTTTGATCAAGGTTCCTTCAAGAGAAACGGTAACCCTCAAAGGTTCCCATAGTGTAAAGGTTGAATAACCTTATTATAGATAATTGTTTATAAAACAAAAATGATTAAAGGTAATGATTTTAAAACTATTATTTCATATATTAAACAATCAAATAAAAAATCTTGTAAAAAAAGTAAATGAAAAGATATATATATATATATATATATATATATATATATATATATATATATATATATATATATATATATATATATATTTGCTTTTTTTTTTAGTTTATTAATTTCGTTAAAAGCAACACGACAGCTATGAAATTTAAAAAAAACTATATATTACA
Organism: Nephila pilipes; assembly: GCA_019974015.1. Lineage (NCBI taxonomy): Eukaryota > Metazoa > Arthropoda > Arachnida > Araneae > Nephilidae > Nephila > Nephila pilipes. Next base: position 81,482 of record BMAW01026942.1, on the reverse strand, counting down.
ATCTGTGTCTTTTAGTTACAAAAAATCAAACCTCTTAATAAAAGCAAAATTGCCTCGATATAATTTTCTCTTTCCTATTAGGGGCAATAGAATTGGATACAATATTACTAACAAAAATTCAAATAATTATTTCAGTTAATACAACCACATACTGACAATGCAGCAACTTATCACTGAGCAATTTATTTTGACCAGATTTCGTGCTTTTTAGCCACCTAAAGCATTGTTTTAATGGCAATTTTGGAACCAGATCACTAAAATACGAAATCACTTTTCCACTTTTAATCGTTCGTTCAATTTTACATACATATAGCTTAAATATATTCAATTTTAATAATTAGTCATTTCCTTAATGTTTAATTACATATGGTTGATATAATATTCAATTTAATAAATACATTTCAATTTTAATTACATACTGTTGATATAATATTCAATTTAATAAATTTATCGTTTGCTTTGATTTTACGTCATATGGTTGATATAATATTCAATTTAATAATTTACTGGTTCTTTAATTTTAATATCGGAAAGTTTACTATAAGTCAATTTTTCGATTTTTATCGTTACTTTTAAATTCTAATATTTAATTTGGAGTAATTTTAATAATAATTACAAAAAGCTGCACTTTGGGTGGCAAATTGTTCTTCAAATTTTGTATATAAAATTTGTATTATATTAAAATTTATTTTCATATAATTAATCAGATAAACACAAAATTTGGAATATCGCTAACATTTGTTCGATCTTTTATAAATCAACTGAAACGATTTAGAAAAAAATGAAATAGAAACTAGATTCTTTGAAATTAGAAGGCATGAAAAAAGAATTAAAAGTTGTCGAAAGGGAAGAATGACTATTTTTGAAGCAATGAAAACCAGTTTCTTCCTAGTTTGGGATAGCTTTCAAACACTTGAACGAACATGTAAGCAGATTAGCCTCAAGGAGGACTGAATTCTCCCAAAAGCTTAGAAGATAGCTGCGTAAAAAGAGGGATGGAATCAAATTATCCCCTTTTTCTCTTGTTTTTGAATGGAGGGGGAGATAGAAGGGAAGAATCGAGGTGGGGATAAGCGGCTCTACTTCTTTCCAGTTCTGTCTAGAGAGGAAATATTTATTACCCCTGTGACGTCATTTTCAAACTTCATGATAGCTGTCAAAAATAAAATAATAAAATGGAAAATAATGAAACAAATTGAAAAAATTAAAAAAGCATCTAGAAGTTCCTAATTTAATTCAAGCGAAATAAAAGGAAAATTAAGAAAAAATAAAGCTTGTATCTCTTTTATAAGAGAACTATCTACTTCTGCCCACATATGACCAGTATTGTATGAGTACTTGGTTCGCGACTAAGTAACGCCCCTTCCCCCCTCCCATTAGAGGGAGCTTTCATCCGATCGAGTGGGAATCGCTCGAGGAGAACTTAAGGACATTTTTGCAAGATATTTTTCAGTGATCTTTGTCCTATTTTTGTTTTTTTTGTATGCTTCATTCTCTGAAAATAATTGTTCACAATTATAAGTACTGCCAAAAGAGCTGAAGACATTAATAAATATGATTATGAAAAAAATAGGATATTTATCGCGGATGTTAGGTAAATCTTTATAAGATTCAGTAAAAGAAACATTCTCAAATTTTTTCTTTCAAGAATGTCACTTTGCGATCAATGCATTCCATTTGAAAGTAGTTGAAGGCAATTTATTTATTTATAGAGAAAATAAGGGAGCAATGTGGC
>BMAW01026942.1:22610-74989 GCA_019974015.1 Nephila pilipes | reverse complement strand
AAAATATTTCTAGTGCTATAATAGATAAAAATTTCGTAGTATGTTTTGTGTAAAGTGGTATGATGAACGAATATGCTAGGTATAGAAAGAAGCAGTTGTAATCATGAAAGAAAAAAAATCACAAATACATTAAAATTAAAATCTTTTTAAAAAACTTATTATAATTTATCCCTAGCTTTCCTAACACTTTTAACATTCAAGTATATAGATATATGAATGAACATAGTTTTTCCTTTGTCATTTGTTCTTTATTATTTATCATTATCATTAAACTTTATTTATGGGTTTTAGTGAAAGATATATATATATATATATATATATATATATATATATATATATATATATATATATATATATATATATATATATATTATTTTCTTTTTCTTACTTTTCCTCTTCGGTAAAAGAAGATTCTTTGATATGTTATTTTTTCTTTCGTTCAACATGTCTTTGAAATCGCTTCGTTTTAGTGAATATTAAATTTTATACATCCCATACATACTCCCTCACCTTGAGCTTGACTCAATATGTGTCACAAGGATTTAGTGCCGTAAATTCATACAACCAACCATCCTTCAAATACTTTGTTCGTTTTAAATTTGGCGATATATATTTTTTGGTAGTATACGTAGCTGTTTTTACATTTCTCTTGACTTCTTTAATGTTCATAGTCAACAGTGATGAGATCTCGAACTGTTTTTAGTCCGTTTTAAATTTAACTTTAAAATGTTTAAGTAGCTCAATTAATATTTTACAAATAATAGTAAATAAATATATGAATCCCATCCTATCCCTTTCAGTTATTACCCATACACCTGTGATTTATTATTTTCCTAATCTACTACTGTTTTGGATTCAAATAATAGTAAATAAGTTGTGGATTCAAATAATAGTAAATAAGTTGTGGATTCAAATAATAGTAAATAAATATATGAATCCCATCCTATCCCTTTCAGTTATTACCCATACATCTGGATTTATTATTTTTCTAATACTGTGTTTTATAGTACCAATTCTCTCTGTAGCTCTATACATCTTTTCGTAACAGACGTATCTTTTTATGCAACAAATGCGTACAAGTTTTCATTGGAAAATTTTGCATGTTCATTGAATTAATTGAAATTATTTATTTCTTTATTGAAGTTATGAACCTAAATTTGTATTCACTGTAGAAATGTAAGCTATTCCTTTTGTAACTTGAGGATAATCATTAGATATCTGGAATACTAGATTCATTCAATAATTCCTTAGAAATTCCAAGAGATGGTCCTTGTAGCATCGAAAATGGCTTGTTTTTTAGTAAGTTTCGTGTCTAAGCAGGCGTTCTAAGTCTCAGTTACTCATATTCGCTATTATGACGAGCCTTTGGCACTTCGAAAATTCATCGTCATAACTTTTCTGGCCTATGAGACCATCTTCGCCTTTTTTGGAAAAGATTCACTGAAAGTAACCGAACTTTTTGAATTTTGCTTGTTTCCGGTACATTATGATGTATCCAGATCTAGCCGACAGTGACAACTCGACGCAAAATGACGTTGACAGCTCGACGTGGAGGCAATCATATTTTGATTTGGTAGCCAATGACTACTAATTCAAAACTAACTTATGAATCAATATCAAATTTGTGTTGGCTCCGTTTCCCGGATGACAGCACCCAAGGCTAACAATTTACCTGAATGATGTCAGCTATCTTCAAATACATGTTCCTTTTGAACCAGTCTCGCTCATTTAAGGGAATATTAGAATAAGTAGTTTTCTTTTAAAATTCAGTCTCAATATTTTTTGAAAATTGCGATGCAGTTAAACCAGATTTATATTAATATGCCTGGTTAAACTGGATATTTGTGCTGATATCTATTGAGAGAGAAATCTGGATCGTCATTTTAAAACTTTTCTTGTGAAAATTTTAATCATTAGATGAATTGAAGTATGGGTAATCTTGTGGTATTTTCAACAAAAGTTTGGCACAGCTTATCCAGAATTGGCACTTGCACCATAAATCCACATCATATAAAGAATAAATTTTGTATGTGTGAGTATTTGATCTATTCATTTACAAGGACTTTTTTTTTACCTAAGGGGCTTATTATTAGTTTTTAAACAATTTTTTTAATAAAATTTATATTGCTCTTGAAATTTATTACTAAAAGAACATATAATAACAAAGCAGTGAAATCATATCAATACTTACACGTTCTGCTTATGGGGCAGTATAACTTCAAGAAATATTTTTCTACTAAATTTTAAATTGCTTGGAAATTAACTATTTTTAAAACATTATTTTTATAAAATCCACCAAAAAATAAAAACATAATTTTGTAAATTCTGTTCTAACTGCATTGCTTGAATATTAATAGTGCGAAGAGTAAAAAAAAATTGCTAATTTTTATAAAATTCTTTCCAGGTGATTTTTACAGCATAGATGAATATTTGTAGCAAAATGTACGTAGACTATTATTCATAAGAGTGTTAATATGCATACATAAGATTAAGAAAAACAAACTGTGCACTGATTAATCACTCCTCTTTAGATCAGTGGATCCATAGGAAGTGATGGCGTCACTCGAGATGTGCGCGCAGACCAATTTTTTTCGAGGCTCATCGTATTTTGAAATCATCTGTTGTTCCTCCTTCGCCGCGCCGGCTCTGTAGCGCCGTTATCGAAATGTAGAAATATTAAATTTAGTTCCACTGATCATGTTAGAAGCAGTCTAAGTAGTATGTAATTTTTTTCCCTTCTGGATAAGACAGAACTTTTTAAATACTGCCTGTGTTAAACGTGGTAAGAATAATTTTCAATACAGTTATTTTTGGACACTTTGTATTTCTCACAAAATAATAAGTTTTTGAAAGCTATCGATATATAATAAATTCCTTTTTTCTTTATTAATTACTTTAATAGAACATATAATTTTTTAAAAATATTACAATGTAAAATATATTTATTCAAAAGCAGATAATTAGCACTTATGCTATTTACATTGTTCCTTAATTTTAATTATGAATTACTTGACTTTTTTAAGTATATAGTTATCAGCATATAACGTGTTCAATTTACTATTATATAAAATGCATTTGAATCGCATAAGGTTTGTTTTTTTCTTTCTTCTTTTAATAGAAAACTTATATTAAATACACATTCAGAATAGTTTAAAATTCTATGAATGTAAAAAAAAAACAGTTTCAACTAATAATAATTAGGTATTACTTCTATTTAATCCCATTTTTTAAAAAGATAATCCTTAAAAGTTATCTGTTTATTTATCAGTTAAGGAAAAGTTATCAGTTGAGGAAAATGAAGAAGCATCAATTAATTTTATTTTTCTAAAGCATCAATTTTTTTAGCAGAAAATAACATTCTGGAACATTCTTGCATAAAGCAGTGCAGTTGGAATTGGGCAAATCACGTATAATTTATAATGATATATAATTACTTTATTTTCTTTTACTATTTTGTATTTTTCCTGCGATAGTATAGTTTTGTAATGATAGTATAATTTTACAATTTTAAAACCATCTTATAAATGCTTATGCTAAAAAAATATTCAGAATTAGGTTCTGAATCACTTTATGAGCATCAAACAATTCTCTATGCATGAAATTTATTTTTGATAAATTAACATATTAGGTAACAATAATTAATAGAATTAAATAAAAATTGAAAGCAAGTCTAATATAGTGATTTTATTTTAATTTCCTTAAAAATATTCTGTTATAAATAAGAATTAGTTCTTATTTCATTTCCTTTTGAATATTTATTTTCCTTTAATCAAAATCCTTTTTAAATTGTAATATATATTCAAATAAATTGTGAAATAGCTATGATTAATCTCTGTTTCTCTCTTTTGATATCTCATGAATTTATTTTTATTTTCCTTTTTTTGAGTGTTTTGCAAAAATATTGTTAGTTTTTCTTTGGGAAAAAATGGTCATGTTTGAAATGCAAAATTTATCAAAAGATTTTATATACTGTGATAATTTATGTTGCAAGCTTAATTCTTCCTTTTGTGTAATTCATATCTTGAAAGCAAACGTTTTCCTTTTTTGCCTTAAAATCTGTTAGCCTATTTTCAGTTTCAGAAATTTTGAAAACAAAAATAGATTTGTATACAGTTGTTGCTTTTAAATTTTTATTAAATTGAAATTGTTTGTGTAATAAAAACTTTTCATTAAATTTTTAGGAAATACTATTTTTCTGATAACTGGTTTTGTGTTTTTTTATGATTTATTATCATCAATTGTTTCTTATATCTCTTAGACATAGAAAGTTTAAAATTCCTTTTTAATGTTGACCAATCTAAACACTTTATTATAGTAATTTATGATAGTGTCGTTGAATAAAGAATAAATATAATACATATAGAAATATCTAGTTGTTTTATACAGATACTTCTAGTTTACCAATTTAGTTCTTTATAATGAATTAAATATTGTAAGATTCTTACATGTTTTACTAATTCCCTTTTTGATGCTGATCTCATAATCAAAAATGATGAATAAAATGTGAACATTATAAATATTATTTATTATCCTGTAAGTAAATTTTGTTGTTTGGTTGGTAGCATTATATAATATAATAAAGGTATAATGGTTTGGTATTTTAGATACCACTACATAATATGCGAAGATTTAAATTTTGTTTTTTCATTTATAAATTTATTCTCATTTTATTTTAATTGATTTTTTTTAAAAAAATAGCTTTATTGAAATACATATTTGTAAATTTCTAATTTTATAAAATAAAAACGTAGACTTTTTGTAAATAGATATTAGTTTCTAAACTATGTATTATAAGTTTCTCTATATATATATTATGATTATTTATGTATTATCAGACCTGTAATAACTTTATTGATATGGTTTTATTTTTTATTAGGGGATTTTGTGTCTGGATAACAGAAGAAAAATATGTGTAAGAAGTATTTTTCGAAGTAAAAAATGAATTTTTTACTATTGCAAGATTTGAAACTTCTTGCGTGTGGTGAAATATATTCTTCTTCAAATCTTATAAATTGTTCTTACTCTTCAAAGAAATAAAAAACACAATGTCATACGATGAAGATTGGTGTAAATCGGTTGATGATTATTTTTCTAATAGAGAAACTAGAAGGGAACAAAGAAAAAAGAATCTGTATATTCCCCGAGATTTTGTAATACCTGAATATACAAATTTTGAGTGGTTAAAAGAATTCATAAAAGATTTTAAAATTCAACAGGAAAAATATCTTAACTTAAGAAAGCAGGAGAAACAAACAAGGTTCAGAGCACTCTGTAATTCTTGTGAACCTCATTCCGAGCATGAAGAATTCTCAACAATTGACGTGACTTCAGAACTAAACTGTTCTGGTATCCGTGAAATACCGATTTTAAATAGTGCACCAGAAGAAAAAAAAATTAACAAAATATTGCCCTATAACAAAGGAGAAATAAATAAAATAATTGCTAGGATAAGAAAAAAATATCAAAAATGTAATGCCCTCCAGCATTGCAAAGATTCCAAGAACTTACCTTGTGGTTCAAGAAAAACGAACGTTTCAGATATATCTTTTAGATTTCGGACTAAGAATGTTACTGTTAAAAAAGTTTTGCGTTCTTATCATAATTATGCTTGTTTGCAATGCCATAGTGTGTTTTCTAGTAACAAGAAACTTTTTTATCATGTATGCATCGGGAAAAGATCTGCTGGTTATTTATGTTATATCTGCGATCAAGTTTTTAAAAGTCCAGCAGTATTAAAATACCATTGCAAAATGCATTTCAATGGTGTAAAAAAAAGAAAAATTAAATAAATAAATAAAATAATAAATAAAACAAAATAAATAATACATGATGAATAAGATATTTCGTTAAAAAGTACACTTTGTATATAAAATAAATATATTTATATTTTTTCTTTACACATTTTTTTTTCTTTTTTACTTCACAGCGGTTTTTAAGTTTTGTAAGAAACTGCTGCAAATTTAAAAGAAAAAAAAATGTTTTTTTTTCATTAATTGCTTACTGGAGATTGTTGCAATTTATCATATTTAATACACTCAAATATCGAAAATTATTGTAGTCATTTTTGAAATTTTTTTTTTATTTTATGGTATGTTGATTAAGCTTAAAATATTAATCAGTAGTTTATTGGATTTCTAAAATTTATCTCTATAGTTGTGTAAATTATATTGTGTGAAACATTAGTTATTCATTCATGTGTCGTGTAAAGTTGATGTAAGATTTTTGACTGTGCAAATATTTCTTCATTAAATAACAATACTCAAATTATCATGTGTTTTAAATTGTGAATTCATTCATATTTTTGATATATGTAATGCAACAAGGTTCATTCTCCAAGAAGGGTTTATAAGGTATTCAGCACATTTGATTAAAAATAAAATTTCTGTGATTCAACTTTTGTTTAACTTTAAATAAGTTACATTTAAAGATAAAATCTTTTCGCATTCTTCTAAGATTAAATCCTAATTTCCTGGTTATTTAGAATAACACTATCAGGATTTACTCCAAGCATATTTTAGAAACTTCTAAATTTCTGATGCCTTTCATTTTAATAATTGTTGATCACAAGAAGTAAATAGATAAAACTGTATCATATTTCATAAAATAAAAGTTCTATTTGCATGTTCTCTAAACACAAGTATATTATTATTATTATTATTTTTGTAAAATAACACACTTTGATTCACTCAAAATTCTAGTTATGTTTATCTTTGACATATGAAGTCGAAATACAAAAACTCTTTTCATATTTTTACAATTTTTACTGGGTTAATAATATTTATATGTATACAAATAGTCTCATTTGCTAAATTGGAAGTACCAACACAAATATTATTTATTTTAAAACTATTTATTTTTATACATATGAACATAATTTTTCTACTACAACTATTCAATATTTTATTTTTTAAATTCTATTTGAGGAAGTAGCTATTTTGATCAAAAGCTCTATAGAATCTATCAAAATCATCAATAGTTTCAAAATTCTTAGAAAAAAGAAATTTTTTTCTACGATGAACATGTTTCTCATCATTAAAAATTAAATATGTTAGCAACCTTTTCTGAAAGAGTGAAGCCTTATTGAGCACAATGATGTTTTAAAAATCCATCTCTGAGGATAAACATACATCTACTTCATACTTTTAATGTAACTGTTTGGTCTATAATAAAATTGATGGTTCAGTGTCGTGTTTGGTAGTTTTCCATCAAGGACAAATAAACGTAACTAATCAACAGGCAAATTTAATAGAAAAACGTGTATATGTCGACACCCTCCTGTATTGAAGATCTATGACAAAATCCGTACTAGAGCGCTCTGTAACAAAGAGTAGGTTTAATTAATCTCCCCACTGAAACTTCGATGAAGTTTACTTTTCATATAATCAAATTTCAAGTATAACAGATAATACCATATGAATTTTTACAAATTAAATCTCGTGTTATCAATAAGATTGAATTATAAAATTAGCAAAAATTTAAATGGAATCGATGTTCAAAAATTAAGAACGAGTTCAAAGTTTTTAGTTAAGTCCTGTGACTGCAGGATTGTGTCTGAAATGAGTAATGCCACTCGAGTTTGATGATAGCTCGTCGCAGGACGCCTGCAGATGTTCCTTATTTCAATTACTCTCACAAGGCCATCAACTCCAGGAAACACATAGAATGCGGCATATAGGTCAGTTCATAGGTTTGGTATTGGAATCCTTTAATAAAACATGCTGATTCATCCTCAAATTTGGACTCTGGGTATTCTATTTGGAACGGGTTTGAAAGTGATGCAAATATTCAGTGTACTTTTGGTTCCAGAATCTTTGAATGAGTTTCCATTTGGAATGAAAGGATAAAGAATTCGAAGCCGTATATGGTTCAGGAAAAGGTAAAATAACATTTCCAAGTAAAAAAATATCCTGGAGTTAAAGGGTTAAAATCATTGGGATCTGAAGATCGGACGAAAATTCAAAACTGTTTTGATTTGTATTACTAGTGAAGTTAACTCTTCAAAGTTCATGACAGCTGATTTTGTTACTTTTAACAAAATGCTTTTCATCAATTTTATGTTTGCTTCCCACAATCCGACGAAATGAGGAGAGGCAAGTGGAATAAATTTCCATTGGATTCCCTCTTCTGCTCTAAATCGTTAAACTGAGTTGTATTTACAAAGTTCATTCCAATCGTTGAGGATATTTCTTGCACCCTTGAAATTTGTCGCATTGTCACTCCTGATGATGGAGGTTTTCGATCTTTTGCGATAAATCGTCACAGACATGCCCAGAAGACTTATGTTGTTGAATCAGATACAACTTCAAAATTCGTGGCTTCTGTGCAAAAACAGAGGAATATCATAATATACAATATATGAGCTTCCCTGATAATCATACGCACATAAAATGACTTTCGAGTGGTATATCTCTGTTATAAATGTACATTTATATCAGATTTCATTGAAATCTATCCTTTAGATTTTCAGAAATTCGACATACTTGCAAATTCTCATAATTTTGCGTACGAGTGTATTAATTAATCGTTGTCGTCACTTAAAAAAATGAGATACAATATGGTTAGACGTTTATCCTAAAATTCTTTTACTTGTTTCAAAATTACTTAATAAATAATAATGTACAAGTGATAAAAATATTAGAAACATTAATTTTATAACTAGTTAACTACCTCAGTTTCTTAAATAAAAAAAGATTATGTCTAAGTAAATACTTTTAAAATTTATTGATTACCTTGTAAACATTCATCTTTTAGTGTATTTTTTTGTAACATCTCAACTTTTTTTGCACTTTCTGTTGTTATTAGATAGATTTTGTCCTTAAAGGTGCTTGAGCATGCAAGACGTCTCAACATCAGATTGACAACTCCTTCAAAGGGTAGGGTACATCTAACAAAAAATGTCTTTATCATATAACAACGTTTAGTCGGAAACGACAGGCGTTTGCGGTTGTGTACACAGGAAATACAAGAAATTGAAGGACACTACGTAAATGAAAATGCTTGGTATTAATCATTGTACATGAACAAAAATAACAGCAATAATAATCACGTACGTATTAGGTTAAAGGATACTGACATGAGAGTACGCAGATTCCTACAGAAATTGCTGCGGTGAATCCCAACAGGGTGTTCGATAGTTCGCGAACTCAAGCTTGGTGTGTACTGTACCAAAATGACCTGTCTCATCAATTTTCGTACCATTCGTTCACGACGACACTCTAGAAAGAATACCTTAGAGTACGCCTCATCCGTAATCGTTAAGCGTACATCGCTAATCGGCTCAGTCTTTGCACTCTGAAGTCTCATATGTCAGATGCATATCAGCTAACTCCACGTTTGAGTAATCAGTCATCAAACTTCCGCTGTATCCGGATGTTAAATGAAGTCTCATGATGAGAATTACTGGAAGAAACTCCTCTCAGATAATCGTTGTTGCAAGCTTGCAAAGAGATTATGACGTGGAGCATATCTCACTGAAAATCATTGAAAATCGTTGTGCTCACAAGAGCTGTCTGGTTTAGTGGCTCAGTGCATCAAACGCATATCGGCTAGCTCCGCTTTTGTGTATTCAGTTATCAAATGACCTCTGTATCCAGATATGAAAAGAAGCTTAATTAAAACCACGTCTGGAAACCCTTTTTTACAATGTTTAGGTATAGGTCGTTTATACCCAACCTTTCACAGAATTTTGTCGACTGAGTACTGAGCCCCCAAGCTAACTTCTGACTGAACTGCTAAATTTTGTTCAAATATTTAATACTTTACATCAATTTATTTGATTATTTTCTCGGTGCATATTTGAGAAATTATTTTATCTAAAGATTTCTCTCTCCAGTATGACACATAATAGACGGAATGTCTTAAGAAAAAAGAAATTTCAGAACACAGGTAGAACATATCATGAAATAACTTATAAGAGAGAAATGAAATATTTTTCCGTATCAAAATAGAAATTTCCTTCCTTTAATGGAAAAATTAACGAATGTAGTTATAAATAAACATCTAGTTTAATAATATGTTTTCTACAGACTGAAATAAATGTGAGAAATTACTCCAGGGTATTTTTTGTGTTCAAATAATTTTACCCTGAACTTAAGTTGCGCTGTAGAGATATAAAAACCTAAATATTAAGAGCAACTCTTTTCTTTCTTAAAATAAAAAGGATTCATTGAAAGTTGCGTGTTTAGTTAGCATCAAAAATGCTTTAATGAAACAGATTTTCATTTGTATCATGTAATATTGTATCATCTAAGAAATGCAAATAATTGAGACAAAAGGTTTTTAAACAAGTTTATACTTCAATGTAATTTTACGGTTGGTTTTTACAAAAGAATTTAATATAATTTAATATATGTTTGATAAATGTCTTTTAAAGAATTTTCAATAGTTAATTCATTAATTCTGAAAGGAATTGTTCATTGTGTATTTTAAAAATAAGATCTCAAGATAGTTATACTAAAGGAACTTACATCTGAATCACTTTCCTTGGTAATAATGATTAAAATATTTGTCTGAAGGGCGTGAGGTAAGTTAAAATGGCAAAAGTGTTTTAAATAGACTTAGATAAGGTGTTATTACTAAAAAAAAAAAAAAAAAAGGTCAGCCAACTTATTGTTAGGGGGATGACATTAACTCTTAAATATGAAGTGCTCTTAATTTTTCTTTTAAAGAGTACTGTATCACATACAACATCTTTATTGAACTACTCTATATACACTAAGTTATCTACAGATTTTCTTGTCTTACTTGTAACAAAGTTAACAGCGCCATCTATAGACGTAAACATTCTTGCCACATTGGTTATTCACAATACTCTGTGGTCGTAACATTCTGGGCCCCCTTGACCACGTTATCAATCGAAATACAAATACAACTAAGCACAGTACTAAAAAAATAAAACATATAAAATTATAACACAGTAGTACGCAATTATTCATATATCAGTGAAATATCAAAACGAAAAATAAATGAAACAAAAAATAAATCAATCATTCACAGAAAGTTTGATCAGTTTATGGATTGGTCTTATCGTTTCATCGAAGACAGGTTTGCTGGCATGCTAGTGGTACTGTTACCCTAACAGTGTGGGCAAATTCCATCATATTAGTCTGGTAATTAGAAGCTCTGTACTTTCACAAAAGCAATGGATATTCTTATATAGGTATCAACTGGAGGTGCATAAAGAGACACTTTAATATGTAAGTCCTCGCTCAAGTGAGCATATTTGGGATCACTCTGGTTCCGTAAAACTTCATCTTTACTCTTATCTCTCATTGATCACGTCCTAAAACAGTCATTCTGGATGATGTAGATATCTGCAAATTCTGCAGAAAACTACCTTTAAGACCCAACAGCTTGACCACAAAATTGTAATGAGAAAATTGTAATGAGGATGTTTATCAAGTGAAATGTGAATTTTAAACTTCAAGCGAGTCTTCTTCCAGGTGTACACAATTTGATTATCCCATCTTTGGGAATCATTTCCTGATTCCGAGTTACGAACACGATCAATTTCTTCCAGTAAAAGCTTGTATATATGAAAATATTGGGAATTTAAATTTCTCTTCCTTTAATCATAGTATCTAGCGACTCTTTAAATTTAATTGTATCTAAGAATGGAGTCAAAATATCGTCCCCTCTAGCAATGCTAATAAACCTTAAATACCATGTAACAATTATCTGCAACTTACTCAAAAATGAAATTTTATTACAAAACTGATCATTTAATTCCAACTGAGTTACCAAACTTTTAACAGGATCCTTCCTCTGCTCTCTTTGTATTTCTACTCTACCTATCTCTTGCGACCCTTTGACCAACTGTTTAGACAAATTCTCACTCCCCATCACCCAATGTAATGCAATAGAGAAATTGCTCCAAAATATTAATTTTCCGATTTCATACTTGAAAATATTCCTAAAATCGTTCCCAACTCTAACACCTATCACCTTAGCCACCAACTCCAAACGCGGTAAGATTAACTTCTTTAACGGCACTTCTCTATTCTTCAACATTACAATAAAAGCTCTATAATTATCAAAAATTTCACAGAATTTGAAGTAAACCATTGCTCCGCAAGCATATATATATATCACATATGTTATTTTTGGCAACATAAGTATTTATCCTCATAGAATACATTGCTTCAGAAACTGAGCAATACATAAATCTATAGTGCTGATTGATTTAATTTTCATCAAATTTTAAGATTAAATTATATAAAAACCATATTTTATTGAATCTATTTTTTTAATTAGCTTACAGGCGTCAATCACCTGCTTCTGTGCGACAAGAGTATTTTCCTTATTTTAGGATCCCATAGCGTTACGACCACAGAGTATTGTGAATAACCAATATGGTAAGAATTTTTACACCTATAGAGGGTGCTGTTAACTTTGTTACTAGTAAGATAAGAAATTCTGTAGATTGTGTGTATAGAGTAGATATAGCGCTCTTATTTAGAGTGATATAGCTCTCTTAATTTTATTCTTAAATCTGGAGTTAATGTCATTCCACCCAAACAATAAATTGGTTTGCGTTAGTATCAGATAGTGGCGTAAGGTCGATCCTCGTATTAGAGAAAAAATTAGTTATTGGTGAGGTGGATTGTGTTAGTGTTTCCATTGTAATCAATACATTGCTAACCCTTATTGTTTGCGCGGGAAAGGCATTTTGTTGTGATGAAGAGTTGCGTATCATAAGAGTTGGGTGATAGAACTGTGGTGAGTACAAATTTTGCGAGAATTTCTTATTGCTGAATCTTTTTGTGATTTTTGTTGTATAGTAGGTGTTGCTTGATAATTTGAGTTAAATTATATAATATAATGTGGTAGATGTGGTGTGTGATGTTCCAAGTGGAGCAAAAATGGTCGAATTAAAAAGTTTAGTAGAGAGTTTAGTAGAAAAATCAGAAATCTACAAAAATTATGCTGAATTCGTACAAAATATTATTATTGGCATTCTTGAGAAAAAAAAATTACAAAATGAGAGAGAAAAACCAGAAAATGAAATAAAATTACAATTAGAGAAATTAAAACTATCTCAGTTAGAAGCAGAATTACAATCAACTTATGCCGGGAAGGAATTACACCTAAAACAAAATACTGAGACAGAATCCTTAAGTGTAAATATTAGAAATTTAATTAAAATTGTTTAAACATTAGCAATTGCTGTTCCCATTACAGCAGAATCCTTCAATTTATTTGTCAATCAATTGAAAGGGCTTTTAGGACAAAAAAGGTGCAAGAAGAGCTTACAGCCGAAACCTCTTTAAATATTTTAGGTGAAAGAGTTAATAATTTATTGGTATATATGAGCGAAGAGGATTACTATAAGTTAAAACGTATTACTTTGAAAGAATTCCAACTAATTCGTCAAGAATGTCTAAATTATTTTCGTTCTGCGCAAAACTTGCCTTCTAAGAGTTATGTGCAATACGAGTCAAAGTTAAGTGCTTATTTTGACTACTTTTGTCAGCTGAGGAAAGCAAATGATTTCAAACCATTATGAGCTCTTTCAGTTTCAGATAAGACTTTTAGTTAACTAGGTCGTGAATTACAGTCTCACATAGCAGTAAAACAAGGAGAAACATGGTTTGAACCCCAAACTATGAGACGTGAATGTGATAATTATATATCTTCAAAAGTTAAGCAAAATGCCAGAATCTTTTTTTGCGAAATCATTTTTAGGCACCGACAATAAAAGAAGTGAGGGAAATTATGTGAATAAGAATCGCATTTATAATAATAGAAGTTTTTCAAATGTATATTTGTCTGAAGGGGGAAATCATAGATGTATTTCGCGTAAAAATAATGAAAATCTTTATCTAAATTCATGTCATAATCTTAAAAAACAGTCTGTAAAGGAGCGTGTCGAAAAAATAGTTATAAAAATAATCTTTGTTTCAAGTGTTTTTCTGTTGAGTGCAGCTTAAAGAGGTGCAAATCACAAAATTGTTTTTGTGGTAAACCTCATCTTCAATTAATTCATTTTCCAAGAGAGAAGGGGGTAAAAGTTTCCACTTATATTGAAACGTTCCCCCTTTCGCCGAGATTGCCATCCCTTCGGCACGACCCCCCCCCCATAAATTCAACTTCTTTTTACTCAGTGTCATGGTCTCATATGCCTGCTGTTTTATTGCTAACGTGCAGTGCATATGCTGTCCGAATAGACGATAAAGGAAAAATAAACAAACTAGAGAGAATTTTATGAGACAATGGCTCAGGAAGAAGTTGGTGTACGAAATCTCTAGCAAACTACCTAAAATTAAAAACCAATTGGAGAAGAAAGAGTATCAGTTTTTCTTTTGGCGCAACAAAGTCCACTGAGAAATCATACAACATGGTAGAGTTAAAATTAACCGATAAATATAATTCTTATGAATCTATTCAAATTGAGGTATTAGTAACAGACATAATTACTGTGCGCCTGTTTCTTTCCTAAATGTTGAAGTGCAAAATATTATGCAATCTAGTGGATTAGATTTATGCTATCTCGTGGATCAGATTTAGCCGATTGTTGTGAAGGTGATATAAATATTGAAATATTATTAGAAGTAGTTGTTTTCTGGCAGATTATTGAAACCACTTCTTTCTAAAGTATAGATAGAAAGAGAATTACTTGTGTGCCAACGATATTCGGTTTTGCCTTACAAGGAAACCAGGAGGAAATAAATCTAGAGTTAAAAATACAGTATCAACGAATATTTGTATAGCTGCTTCAGATGTGAGCTATCTTGAGGATTTCGGAATAAAAGATAAAGGAGGGTTAAATGTAATTGATAAACCCTTGATAGATCAATTTGAACGAAATTTAAAATTAGTGAATGGTAGATATGAAATGGATTTAGTGAGGAAGTTTAGTTATGAGGAATTGGGAAACAATTATTTTTTTAACTAAAAGGTAGGTAGATATGAAATGGGTTTAGTGAGAAAGTTTAGTTATGAGGAATTGGGAAACAATTTTTTTTTAACTAAAAGGTAGGTTGATGAATTAAAAAAAAAGGTTTTTCTAAAAAAGCTTGTGTTAAATGGTGTAACGCAACTGAAACATTAAGTGCCGTTAATATTCCGAGATATTGTATTCTAGAGTGTGAAAACCAAAATGTTGAGGTGCATGTGGTGATTGATGACGCTTCAATATATATATATATCACATATGTTTCAGATTCAATGAAGAGATGGATTTTTAAAAGATGAATTTTAATTAAAAATTATGCTGTGTACGTAGTGAATATTGCTGCACTGGAGCACCTAACCCGATTTGGGTCTTCATCTCCATATCCGGAAGTTAAGCTTGGTAAAATTGTATCAATGCCCATGTTTAATTTGGATGCTTCTTTAAGTTAAAATATTTAAGTTATTAAATAATAATAAAATTAAAAATTATATTAAAATTAATTTTAATGATAAGTATAAGTTACATGAAGTTAAAATTTACAAGATCTAGAATGAGAATCTTAAGTTAGAAACGAGCGATCTTGAAGGGGTGGGGGAGAACAGGGTAATGGCGCTTGTCCAATCAGGAGTCAGCTACTCAGGTCAGGACTTAGAGTAGATATGTTGGCTATGAAAGTCTCCTTCTTCTCCGTAAGGGGGAGAGGGAGCTTTCCTATTGGTTGCTGGAAAAGTGTGTTAAGGGCTATGGGAGTTTTTAATCAAAACTTCTAATTGTTCTATAGTTTCTTTTATACTTTTTAATTTCTTGAATAGAGGGATTTGGGTGGTTCATTAAGTTGTTTTTGAAAATATCAGCTATGTTTTATTATAACTTTGGATTGTAGGGATATTTAGTGATTTTCTAATATCTTCGTTTCGCACAAACCATCTGGCTTGTGCAATCATTCTTAATATATTATTTTGGAGGATCTCTATTTTATTTTGATGTATTTGAGCAGTTGAGTTCCAGATTGGACAAGCGTAGATAATTATTGGTCGCAGATACAGTGCATAGACAAGCAGCTTATATTTAATAGGTAACGATGAACTCCGACAAATAAGTGGGGTAAGCTTATTCGCTGCTAGTCGGAATTTTTCATGCATATGTGTAACGTGTTGTTTGAAAGTGAGGCGTTTATCAAGAACGACGCCAAGATATTTGACGTTTTGAGACCAGGGAATTTGTTCGTTTTTCATGTATATTTTTGGGGTGTTTATATTTCCTTTATTAAAGTATATGGTTTCTGTTTTAGATACATTTAAAGCGATTTTACAATCGGAAAACCATGCTTCAAGGTCTGCTATATGTTTGTTTATGTGATGTGCAATGACTTTGTGATTTCTATGTTTTACTAGTATCGCAGTGTCATCTGCGCACATGCAGAAAATTGTGTTGTTAAGTTTAGGAATATCGTTCACGAAAATTTGGAATAAGGTAGGCCCAAGATGTGAGCCCTGAGGAATTTCTGAGTTTATTTCTCTGTAATTCGAGAACGTTTTATTAATTTTGACAGTGAAATTTCTATTACTTAAGTATGAGTTAATTAGGGTTATTAGGTAGAGGTGTATTGTAGTTAATAAGTTTGTAAATTAAGCCTTCGTGCCAAACTCGGTCGAAGGCTTTCTGAATATCGAAGAAAATGGCTCCCGTTTTTTCCCCGTTTTCCTGGCCAGCCTTGATGAAATTGATTACTCTGGATAATTGATGGGTGGTCGATAGGTGGGGCATGAAGCCATGTTGCTCCGGTATGATAATTTTATTTTGATGCAGATGTTCATTTAGTCTTCTTAAAATAACTTTCTCCGCTAATTTTCCGATAATCGGTAGCAGAGAAATCGGTCGATAGCTTTCGGCGTTTGTTGGGTCTTTGCCAGGTTTTAAAATGGGAACGACGGAGGCCGTTTTCCACCTAGACGGAAAGTGACCCAGTTCAAGCATTTCATTGACAACCTGATTTAGTTGTAAAATAGTTGGAGTGGGTAGGTTCTTTGTCATTTTATTGGTGATTCCATCGTTTCCTGGAGATTTATTAATTTTAATTTCTTGTATGTACTTTATAATTTCCGATGGATGGGTGGGGGGTATCATTGAAGTTATTTTCATTAGCGAGAAAGCCATGAACGATATGTTTTATTGTCCTATCATGTGTTGGTGTGTGTATGTCATTGAGCTGAAATTGCTTTTGCAAAGAATCAGCTAAGATTTCTGATTTGTTTTTATCATCTAATGCGATACTGCTAGGCCCTTTAAGGGCTGAGATAGTTGAACATTTCTCTTTTGCAGCTCCCCAGAGGGAGCCACATTCTGAGTTTAGAGAAGAGAGTGTTTTCTGTAATTCTTTATGGGATTTTTTCTTTATTTTGTTTTTGAGTAATTTATTGACTTGATTAAGGTGTTTCTTGTGTGCAGGGTTTTTCGAAAATTGCCAGATTTTTCTGGCTGTATTTCGGTACTGGATTAAGTTTCGAATTTCCCTGCTGATGTAGAGTGTTTGGGATTGTGTGTTTGGTTTTGATGCATTGGGGGGTATGTGCTTTAACCTAAAATTTAAGCTATAGGGTTTTCATATAGCAAAAAATCAGGGTAACTATCACATCATACGTATTAACATCATGAACTCTCCCTTGCCTCTGATGAGAATGCAGTAAACTCCCTAGATGAGGTTATATAGCAGAGATTTAGTTCGTGGCACCCTCTGGTGTAGGAAGGCATTACAAATGTATAAATCCTCAAATTTCCCCCTTCCTATTCAAAATCCTTCAAATTTATATATATATATATATATATATATATATATATTATAAGGCCTTTTTACCCAATTGTGTTATAATTTGAGATAGTCTTAAGATTCGTGTAACATAGAATGACCAATCATTCTGCTTCGGAGCATTGTTATAAAACTTTTTCAATAAAATGAATAATATGAAATGTACAGATAAAAGGAATGTCTAATTTTTAAAATTCAATGTTTAGATCCGGAGAGAACGTCTGGACAAAGAAAAGCATGATTATGGATCACAGTATTCATATAAATTTCACTCCCGTACATTGTATCTTTTGAGAATACTTCGCAATACCCTTAACTAATCAAGGAGCTCCCTGAATACTGATAGTCACGATGTTCGTTGTGGTATCAGAAGTTTATTTTAGATCTCTTCTCTTAAAGCAGACTTTAAGAAAATGAGATATAAGAACTAGAGAAACTTAGAATAATATTTCCAAAGCATTAAGGCGTATAATGATTGTGATCTAAGTTAACGAAAAGTGAATTCTTTAAATACTCAGCTTGAATAGAGAGCTTTCAACATATTTAATGTAACGGAGCTCTACACTTATTCCCATTGACATCTTAGAAGGATTTTAGGAAGTCCCATCTCAGAAAAGGCCAAACTATATAATTGCCTGTCGTAATGAAACACGTATATTGAGTTACATATACGACTCTTATTCAAAAATCACAGATAAAGCGTGTTCACGTGGGGATAAATTCACAGATGAGTAGTGTTCAAAATCACAGATGAGTAGTGTTCACGAGGGCATAAATTCACAGATGAGTAGTGTTCACGTGGGCATAAAGACAACTCCGTCTCTTTTAACGATAACAAAAAAAAAAAAAGATATTTATTTACACTTCGGGGCCCGTTTCTCCTCCCATCTCTTACAATGAAGTTCGAACCACGTCTCTCTCAAGACACTCGTTTTTCCTTTCCAATACAAAGGAGGGATTATCACTTTTTTTCCCTCACCAACAGGCGTCATATATATTACAGGAACAACTACTACTTTTTAATTGTTTGGGATATAAATATTATCAACTCTCCAGAGTCACAGCTCCTGACTTACCTGCTACTATGTGCGTGTGATATATACTGAAATACTTCAACTCCCAAAAGAACATTAGTGCAAACGTGTCAACATACTCATAGAACAGCACAAGTTATTCTGCAAAATTTAACAACCAAGTGAATCAGTTTCAACTTACATTTCTGATATTAGGGAACTCTTAAAAATAGCAAATTTTAAATTTAACTGAGAAAATATTGAGTATTGAATCAATATATATTTTAATGCTTCAAGCGCATTCTATATCGAAATTGGAAAAGAAACTTAATAATTATAATAATACCTATAAATAAATATATTGATGTTAACCAGATTCCAATTTTCAAAGAAAAACGCTCGATTGCTAAGATGAAGGAAGAATATTCTGATGAATTCCAAACTTCAAGTGTTCGCTAAAATATGTAATGACACCACGCCTGTATTCATAAAGTATCGCACTGCACCAAATTCATTGTGTCAGCAAGTTAAGCAGAACTGAATGAATTGGAATCGGAAGGCATCATCGGAAAAGTGGAATCCAAATGGGATGAACCTCTCATTGTAGCTCAAATGTACGAAGGGTCTGTTAGAATTTGCGCTGCCTGCAAAATCACCGTTGATAAACAATTGCATGTCACCAGCCACGCAGTTGTTTCGTAGTTCATACTACGTAGTTTAAGGTGACCAGATTTTAACATTCGAAAAGCGGGACACCATTGACAGGGAGTGGGTCTTGATTAAAAATTTAGTACCTAATAAATACTTACCTTTGGTACCTAAATAAATTACTTACCTAAATCATCTGAATAGCTGATTTATTGACATCATTTGTTTAACTAGCACTAGTATGCAGTACGATGTGTATCGTATGAAAGACTGTTATAAAACTCAATATGCGAAGGCAATACTTCGTGGACGACCAACAAACTCTTTACGCCCTGACCCTTCTCCTCTCTAAAATTCTCCTCTGTTTCGAATTTTTGTAAAGATGTAATTCCTTTGCAACAATGTTCCAAATGATGCTAGATCACTAGCGGAACATGTCGCCATAAGAATAAAATCTGTGGAAGTTTTTAAAGTGTTCTCTCTTCATTTTACAGCTACAAAATGTTTTCGTCGCTGCCAATACCGAAAAATGCCACTGTTCATTAAGTGCAAACAATGGTTATCGTATTCTAGCAACTGATCAAGGCAAACTTTGAAAATCAGTTTGTGACAATCAGTTCTCAACAATTATTTTTATTATTAAAGTTTAACATTATAAAATTTACACAAATATTATAAAGCTCGTATCTTGGTGAAATAGCTACGTGGATTTAGGAGGCGGGGAAAGAGATCCTTCTCGTCCTTGGTAGAAGTCGTCGCTTACCAGAAGAGAAATATTTTTTGGTTGGTTTTTGAAATTAATCTTACTTCGTGGAACTTTTTCACGATTTTTTTTTTTGCTGGCTTTGGGTTTTAAAACCCTCAGTGGTAGAGTTTGATGCTTGAAAGTTATTTTCTAAGGTTAAGTTTGCTGGATTAATATTAATCTCAACTATTCATTTTCTGTGTATAAGTTATGTTTGATATCGTGTAAACAGTTCTTAAGAGAGAAGCAAGCTCACTTGCAAGGTGTTTCATTTCACGATCATACGGTTCTAGTTGTGCCAGTAGCAGTGCCGAACTCTAGGGGGGAATGCAAAGGGACATATGCACCCCCCCCCAAGATTTTTTCTCAAAATTGAAATATATTTCAGGATAACTCTTTTATTATACTATTATTGATGATCTTAATTTTAGACTTAAAAGCTATTTTTCCTCCTCATGCTCAATTTTTTTTTCATCATGAAAAAAAAAAAATATATATTTCAACTAAGCCAAATACTTAGAAAAGAATAGAACAATCTATGCTGTCTCTGAAAGAGTGCTTCTGTTTCAGTGTTCGTAGATGAATAGGTGGGTACCTCCCCAAAAATGCAAGTGTTATTCTTATGATATCTTAATTATTTTTCTTAAATGATCTTTTCTTTTTAAATTCTTATAACTTGATGCAATTACATTAATAGTTCAGCAGTTTTAAATAGACGAAATGAGACTGATATAGCTATTTATTTATTTTTTATTAAGTGGTAATTCTAAACTAAAAATTTACTTCTGTAATAGCATTGACGATATGCATTCCCCGAAATTATTTTCTGGGTACGCCACTGATCGGTAGACCCCTAGAATAAAGGATTTACTTGATCTCCGAGAGTGAAACAGTGAGGTAAGTTAATTATTTGACGTTTGAAGAATACTGAGATCTAGTTTGAACGAACTGGAATAATATATACATTAATTATATAACCAAGCAATTTACACTATTATTGTACATTGCTTAGTTATGTTAGCAGTGTGCGGTTATATAACTTTATTTTATTGAAGTAACATTATTGTCTGAATAAATCAAAGTAAAATGGCAAAATTAAGAAAATATAAAAAGAAGTCAAGAACAACTATTAGGTCTCTAATTATAAGACATATCGGTTAAATTAATAATTTTCTGAAAAAGATGAGTTAATTGACATTTTCGCAAAATCAGAAGAAATTAAGGATTTCCAAGAACAATTACTTGAAAAGGAGAATAGCTTAAAATCATTAGATAAAGAAATATTAACCGATAAAAGGATATAGAAAAGGGAGTTGTAGCATCGGAATAATTTTTTGAAAAGATTATTAAATATGGAGGAGGGGGGATGAATATCGTGTTTTATTGTTGAGAAAGAAAGTAAACAAAATGAATGTGACTGATGAATCAATTCAGGCAAACTGTTAATGAAGCGAGTTTCCCCAAAAATTCTAATACGCTTAAATTACTAAAATTGTTAATATAAAATTTTTTTAGTGAATCCGGCAATTTTTCTTGGAAATTTAGAACCAGTATGAAAATGCTTTTCATAATAATGGTATTTTAAATAAAAAGGAGAAGTTTACTTATTTGAAAACTTTGTTGGTTGGAGCTACTTTAATTTCTATTAGGGGTTATGCCTTTACAGAAGAAAATTTTGACCACTGCATTAAATTATTAACCAAAAGATTTGAGAGAGGGAACTTAATAATAAATAGTTACGTGACAAAATTATTGAATTTAGAACCTGTTAACATTTCTAACAATGTTAAAACGTTGAGGAATCGGGGATACTTAACTATAGGAGATGAAAATTTTCGAAGTGCTCCAAAATCGGCCGATTGAGCTAGTAACATATAAATGTGACAATCGCCCGGTAGTGGATACGTTATATGCAATACCGTTAAAAATTTGTCTCAAAAATAACGTTATTCAACTTTTATTTTATCCGCTATATAAAAATGTTATAAATTCAATAAAATATTTTATGTTAATTGAATTAAAAAATTCTTAACATCACACACAGTTTCGAATTCTGCTACATAAAAAAATTCTAAATACAATTATATCCTTTACAATAATTGTATTTAAAACATTCTTTATACCATTTTCTCGTTTTTATTTTAAAATTTTATAGTAATCTTAGAAAAATATTTTAAGTGCCGCGAAATAAATTATAATGTTGTAGAAATTTTATGCTGTAGGGGGGATAGGTATATCATTCCCTCTCTAAAGAATAATTACTAACATATATATTTCATTTATACAGGAATAACAATTTTATTATTTGAAGCAGTTGATAATTATTAAAGATATTAAATCATGTTATTAATCATAATGGAAAGCTGTAAAACATATCTACACTGCTGGCCCAAAATGCAACACCCAGAATGACCAGAGATATCACTTCGAAATTTATTTGGAAAGTGACATGTTGTACTAAGATCAAACGATTAAAATTACAGCCTCTTGTGAAGTGTGGATGATGACAAAATCAGTAGTTAGTGTAGCCACCATTGTTGGCTATAACCGCTGCCACACGCCTCGGCATAGAATCAAAGAGGCTTTGGATGTATATTAGGGGTACAGCAGTCCATATGGCTTCCACATATTGCCAAATTCGATCTGGTGTAGCAGCGGGGGGTGTATACCAGGCCAGTCGTTGTGTAAGCATGGAGAACACGGTTTTGAATGGCGATAGATCGGGAGAACAAGTAGGCCAAGGAAGCAATTCAATCTGATGGGTAAAGAAGAACTCTTGAACATTGCGTGCCACATGTGGTCGTGCGTTATACTGTTGGAATATGACTGATGGCAAGCGCTGAAGGTATGAGAGGACCACGGACTCCAACACCTCAGAGATGTAGCGCTGGCTGTTAAGTGTACCCGTAATGCGAACTAGAGGGGTGCGGGAGTGAAATCCAATACCTCCCCAAACCATGATACCGGGTGCAGGACCAGTGTGGCAATGCATAAGGCAACAGTTCAGCAGCCTCTCACCACGGTGTCTCCAAGCTCGAATCCGACCATCGTGATGTTGCAGGCAGAAGCGGGATTCGTCAATAAACACAATGTCGTTCCATTCCATTGTCTATGCCCGCCGTTCATTTCACCATAGGTGGCGCAAAAGCCTGTGGTTTCGAGTCAAGGGTAAACGAAGCAATGGACGCCTTGAGAACATTCCACTCTGCTGCAAACGGCGTCGAATGGTACGAGCAGACACCGAATGATGCACAGCAGACTGAATCTGTTGTGCTATGGTTCGTGATGTGGCTGCGCGATCCATCACTGCCATGCGCACAATCTGCCTGTCATCACGGGCAGTGGTGCAACGAGGTGGGTGCGATTGGCCCTGTCGATCCGTCGTTCCCTCCTGCATCCAGCGATCACAGATTCGCTTCACAGTTGCTTGGTTTCGTCCAACTTGTTGATCGATTTCTCCGAAGGATAATCCGCAATCCCCATAAGCTACTATTCTTCCTCGATCGAATACAGAAACTTGGTCAAAAGACGCTCGACGTCTTCCACGAGGCATAGGTAAATAGCTTACCCCCCCCCCAAAAAAAAAAAAAAAAAAAAAAAAAAAACCGCATGAAAAAACAATTGCCGTACTTCAAATTGCCAATCAGTTATCCCCTTATATAGCGTTTGCGAGTGGCGCTACGGTCGCCCGTGACGTGCGTCTGTGCTGCAATGCTCATGATTTGCATAGCTCATCGTCGCAAACGTAAGATGTAAATTTCACATAATTTGCATGCTTCCTTCAGGGTGTTGCATTTTGTGTGGCCAGCAGTGTAATTTGTGAGAATGGTATCGAAAAATATAGACTGAATATCTACAAGTGGGATTGTGTTTCCCCCTCTCCTTTATTTCATCTTTATGTTTCAATAGTAACTCTTTATTGCTTTTATTACATAACTATTTATATATATACAAATAAAATTTAAGAAATTAAAAAAACTTATTTCACATGAAAAGTCGATTTCAATGGGGAAAAAATATGTATAAATCTGCCTAATTTAATATTTGGGCATTTTAAAAGCAATATATATACAGTTACTTTCTTTTTAACTTGGTCGTGGTAGCCTAGTGGTCATGGTTTCGGATTCGTGGCCAGCGGTTTTCGTTCAGTCGCGGGTTTGATCCTTGGCCACCAAAGACCCGCCGTGTAGCCGGGGCTGATGCGCGTTAAATCTGTCGGGGCCCAAAGTCCTCCCTTTGTTATGGTGTGAAAGTTAGGAGACGAAGATGCCATCTCAGGTGTCGTACTCGTCACTTGACTGTGGTTCAAAATTACGAGGTCCGTCGCCAATAGACCTCATGTTGCTTCTAGTACGACGTTAATATAAACTAAACTAATTCTTTCTTAACTTTTATTTCTTCATTTAATTTTCTTGAATAGAATTAACTTTTATTTCCTCAATTAATTTTCTTGAATAGAATTAACTTTTATTTCTTCAATTAATTTTCTTGAATAGAATTAACTTTTATTTCTTCAATTAATTTTCTGGAATAGAATTACACTTGTATTTTAAGTTTTTACAAAAAGCTTTCCATTTCTCGACTGCAATTTTGATTAAGGTTGTAAAGCAATTTTATTATTTGCTTTCTCTTCGTAAATGATATTTTAAAGACTTTAGTGGATATCAAATTTGTTAAGAACACGTTTGGTTAATCATTTAGCAAAATGTCACTTACTATTTTCTTAAATAATTTTATTACATTTTCTTTACACTGGTTTCAAGTTAACAAAATTGAATCGACTTCGTTTGACTATAAATGCAATCTGTGTTTACTGTTTCTTCCGGATAACGTTATCTGAGTATACGAGTATCACTCTCCTAACTTCCACATCGCAACAGACACAGACTCAGAGTCCGTAGTTAATTAAAGCCAGCTGACTAATTGTTGCAATTTATTACATTCTGTTTCTTTAAATTTAATTACACAAGTACAAATGTAGTGTCTAATATTTTCAAAATTATTATTACTTTCCGAATTGAAACTGTAGGATTAATTCTGAAAATTTTAAAAGCATTTTTTTTTTCAAATATGCATAATTAAAATAACATACAAAATACGGATTCGAGTATTTGTTTTCTCAATTTTTATTTTTGTATTATTAATGGCACACATTAACTCTTTTATGGTTATTTAAGTATATTTAAAAATTTTATTTTTAGACTTTTAACTAATAGATTACAGGTTTTTTCAAAAGTAAAAAAGCTGTTTGTAGTAAAAGCTGGTTAAAAAGTCAAATATGTAATAAAATTTCGAATACTAAATTATACTTTTCAAACTTAACGTATGATCGATCCTTTAATGAATGAAAACATTGTAGGAAAAAATAGATTGCATGAAAACAATAAAATTTCGAATCAGATTCTTTTCGACTTAACACACACAGCAACTTTCCGCCTCGGAAGGACCTCAGTTTCCAGAAAAACTCTATGGAGATAAAATTCGCTAACACGTCTTATGACTTGGAAAAGCGAATTTTTAGTAAATCTTAAAAAAATACGTTCCCTTAGTACCCTCAATAAATTTGACAATTACAAAACTGGTGTCATTGTAAATATCCAAGATGACAAATTATACAGAAACTTCTGGAAACTAGGTACAGTTCTTGAAACCTTTCCAGTTAGAGATGATCTTATGAATTTTATTTATTTATTGCTTGATAACGTCAATCAAGAAGCAACACGAGGACTGTTGGTAGAGTACCCAAGGGGACCGAGCTCACCCAAAGGGTTTAGAGCTGCAAACCGGACCCCCGGGAAACAATCACCCCCGCACTCAGCATTTATTGACAAAATATCATAAGATTTACATAATTTTGAAATAAAGGTTAAACAAAATGTACAAGGTATTTGCACAACAAAAAATATACATGACAGAAACACAAGAAACAGTTGAAATTTTCTCACAGAAATAAGATACACAACAGGTTAAATAGCAAAATACAAAAACGTCCACAAACTCGTAAACAAAATATAAGTATTAGGCAAAGGTGGGAACATATATACAAGACATACAATTATAGCTACATGGTAAGGGATGATAAAAATATTGAGAAATATAATAAAAGTTTGAAAAAATTAATAAATTTGTTGGGTAATTTTACGAGCCGTAAGTATACAGGATTTAAGCTTAGAATGTAAGTAGGGATTTTCACACACGGACCTCAGCCAAATAGGTTTCGCTTCAATAACAGGACATTTTAAATGAAAATCTCTGGTAAAAGGGCAAGAGAAAACGTAGTGGTCAGCATCTCCAACAGAGCCACAGAGACATAAATTTGTACTTTTTAAACTAAAACGATTTAAATAAGAAATGAAGGGACCATGACCGGTTAAGAAGCGGGTAATAAAACTAGAATTTGTATAAAAACTCAAATTTGGTCTAGGAATATATGACTGAACCCGAATACCAGTATTACAAGTTGACCACCAGACCTCCCAGTCAGAAAGAAGCTTATTTTTTAAGGTCATAACTATATGAGACTGAGGGGCAGGGACATTCATTTTCTCACCATAAGTGATAGCGAGCTTTGCAAAGAAATCGGCAATTTCGTTACAATAATCTCCGACGTGGGCCCGAACCCAGTGTAAGTTGTAAAAATCAGAATAAGTTGTTAATTTTTCTCTAATGGTATTGATAAAAGCCGATTTATTTCTAGTACTCTGAAGTAGCAATATAGAGGATAAACTGTCGGAGTAAACAGAAACTTTAAAGTTATGAGAGACGGCCCACAAAACGGCAAATCCGATTGCTGAAAGCTCGGCCTGAAAAACTGAATTATAAAAATTCAGTTTGAACATGTAGACTCTGTTTAGGACACCCCGGTGGAAGACACACACGGCGAACCCAGTTTCGGACCCGATCCTTGATCCGTCGGTGTAAATCTCCCACTCGGAGGGTCCCGAAAATTTGTTAAGAAAAAGAATTCGTTTTTCAGGACGAACAGTTCTCAATGAGGTATTTGAATCAAATGGAATATTATTAATTAGGTGAAAAAAGTTTGGATTATGCCGCCTCCAAATTTGATACTTAAGAAAATGAAATTTTATGGTCAGATGAATAGGGGGAACGCCAGCAATCACCTGCAAAGCAGAAGTGGAAGAGGTCCTATAGGCCTTGGTAATTTTTAAAAGGTAAATTCTCTGAATAGAGTTTAGCTTAGTAATTTGCGAGGAGTTTAGGTCACCACCCCAAACCCCCGCACCATAGACAATAATAGGTTCTATAACGCATAAGTACCACAGTTTATAATTTTTGAAATTAAAAACATTGAAGGATACTCTATTAAAATTTAGTGAGAGATTATAAATTTTTTCTTTAAGATAATTAATGTGGGGACTCCAGGAGAGCCGGCAGTCAATTAGAATTCCTAAATATTTATAAAATTTACAAATTTTTATGAAGGAATTCTTCAGTTTAAAAATTGGGTCTCGACTAAAGACGCTGCCACCACGAACTCCCTTGTTGTGGATTGACGGGCTTCTAAACACAACCGAGGCGGTTTTCTCAATGGAGATTTCCAGCCTTAGCCGTTCCAGGTGTTCAACAATAAGATCGATTAAAATATTAGAATTATACTCTAGGTCTCTTCTCGAATTTCCTGTGGAAATAACCGCCAGGTCATCCGCGAAAGCTTGAACTAAAAAGTTTTCGCAATTTATATTCAAAATAGAATTAAAATATAAGTTCCACAGAGCGGGTGCAAGTACCGAACCCTGAGGACAGCCTTTGGTAATTAGATGCTTTATTGTAAAATTATTATTAGAAAAAATAATATGTCTATTTATTAAATAAGAGTATATGAACTTTGACTTTTAAGAGTATATAAACTTAAACTTTTTGAAAGAGGACTGTTGGTGGCAGACCTCGTAATTTTGAACCTCGGTCAGGTGACGAGGGCGACTCCTAACCTGGCAACTTCTCTCCAAAATTCTACACCACGCCAACAAGAGAATTTCGAACTTTGACAGATATAACATGCATCAGCCTTCACTACATGGAGATTCTTTAGTGGCATCAGGTGTCGAATCCACGACTCGACGGAAATATTCTCTGCCGCGAATTCACGACCATAACCGCTAGGCTAACGCTGCCACATGGTCATGAGAAATCGGGCTCTGTGAATTTTAAAATTCGATAATTAAAATTATGAACTCACCTATTATATAGTTTAAAGGTTCAAAATTGATATATGCTATTCAATTTTATCTTTGCAATTCAAAAATTATGTTAAAATTTATTTTCTGCTGGGATAATATATTTAACAATTTTTTAATGCTGTTTGTAGTACACAAAGTTTTTTGAGCTGTATGTAGATATTATTCAGAACTCTTTTTTAATAGTGTATAATGTATATAAATATTTTTAACTAACTCTTTGGGAATATTAATTACTGATTATATATGGATTCAAAAGAAATATTACTCATGTTACTGTTCGTTAAGTAATATTTTATTTAAATACTGTATTCTCTTTCTTATTTTTTTGTTTCTTTTTACTTTTGTACTTTTTAATAAAATTGCTATCGAATAATTTCATATATAGTTAATGATGTATAACATATTTTTGTAATTAGTTGAATTTGTAAATATTGAAGCGAGCGTTCCGACAAAAAGTAATTGATAATTATTTTTTCAATGGTCACAAAGTAATTATTACACTTTTTTCTAAATAATTAAAGCACTATTGTGAAATTTTTGCTGTTGCTTAGAGCTTCTGATGAATAAAGTGTTCATCGGTGAGGAAGAGGATGTAGAATATTTTCAAATGTATGTGTAGTGGTTCTGCGAGTGCTGCAAAAGTGTCTGTAACCCTCCCGTATCAGCTCAGAATATAATTTTATGATTGCCCGCTATCTGTGTAGGAAGAGTTTTATAATAAAGATTTACTTGGAACCCGAGAATGAGATTTTCTTTGTGAGGCAGTTGTCATAGCAACTGAATCGATGGCTCCGTTGATTATTTGAAAAGGATTTTGAAAGAGTACTTGGAATTAAATGGTCATTTTAACTACATCTCATAATTTAATGAAGTGTTTGAATAAATACATCACTGAAAATGTTATCGATCGTTTTTCCTAAGTTGGAGAATTGAATTTTAAATTTTTTAAACCAGTGATTCAAAACTTCTTTTCTTTATTACGGTACACTTAATAATTTCAAAAATTGGTGGCCTACTAACAATGAGAAAAATTTTAAAGTATTTTACTTGATTAATTAATCGATGAACATAAAATATATTTTGTAAAAATAACATCCAATAATAATTTTCAATGAAAATGAAATGAAATTCCATTACAAAGTAAATACCAAATGTTTATTTCATTACGAATCACGAATTACATTTAAAGCAAAATTTGAGCTTGGTTTTTTTTTATTACTTCATTTATATTTAGGATTAAAAAGGATAATACTTATTTTATTTCAAGATACAGATTTAAAAGTCTGGTCATTTTTTTCTCTTTGTTACATTGGCTAAAAGTCTGAAATTCGAACAAATAATACGTGGAAAACAGTAGTAACGCCCTTAACACTATTTGAGATATTGTGGGGTAATCGTATCTAAGATAAAGTTAATTCCTCTGGATGCTTCGAAATTAAATCTCGATTATTACATATTGAAATTAGTTTTTCATCTTCTTTCAAAGTTAATTCATACACTGACGGGTAGTGTATTACAAAGGGATTTCGAATCTAATGAGAGTGAGAATTTTTTTTTTTTATTTTTAGACTTCAAAAGTAACGAACAATTATTTGCTGTAGTATTGTCAAATGATCAATAATTATTTTATGAATTATTTTATAATAGTTTTTTGGAACTAACTTAAATATTTCTAAACTCCTATTTTTTTTCCCCTTTATTCTTCCATAAAGTAATTTTTTTTTAAATCCCAACATTTTATCAGTTGGATTTAAAATACTTTCGGTTTTTGCATATTTGCATTTATGTTATTAAAAGTTACAGAAATATCATATAAGTAAGCTAGCTTAGCACATCCTATTTTGTCACCCAACATACCAACAAAATAATTATTATCTTGTTCAAAAAACTTTTTCATCTAATTTCATAATTCAAGCAGGTGAGATAAAACTTTCCCTCTCGATAACCACTTAACTTTCGTGTGCAGTAACAACGATTTGTATTTAGACTTCACAGCCTCTCGTAACTGAACTAAATAGGTGACTTCTTAAAGGTCTTGAATTTATGTACTTAATCATTTTAACA
The DNA here is from genome assembly GCA_019974015.1 of Nephila pilipes. NCBI lineage: Eukaryota > Metazoa > Arthropoda > Arachnida > Araneae > Nephilidae > Nephila > Nephila pilipes. The sequence continues at coordinate 44,622 of BMAW01026942.1, read as the reverse complement.
CATTATTCCAGGACTATTTTCAATTCTTATGGTGATTTTTTTGTAATGAGTGTTTCTCGAAGTGCAAAAAATAGTGGAAGCTAATATGTATGCATTGTGCTCCCTTACATGAGTTAATATTAATCCTTTTATAGATCCACAGTAATAGCTAAGACAACGTATGTGCAAACGCCTGCGCACAAACTCCACAAAATTTTAATTTCCCTTAAATACACACTAATTTCATCGAAACATATTTCCTTGTTGATTATTCACGACAATTTAAAACTTGTGAATAGTAGAGGACTTTTTTTAGATGGATTGAGCTTTTTCCTTTAAAAAAGCTGCAGCTAAAGGACGTGCTTTCACATTGTTGAATGATGTGTTTCTCCGGTATCTGGTTTGCCCCGTCGATTGATTTATGATATATTTAAGCAGTTTGTTAGCTGTGTAATGCTACTTCTTAGACATAGACAAAATTCTGATTCCTATATATCATCCACAAGCAAATCTAGTGGAACGCAAACGCTCGATGATATCTCCAAAGACTTAAGATTCCTCACCAATAATAATAAATTTGTTCCTAAGAACATGCCTTGTCTCAATAGATTTTCCAGAACTCTGTATGTGTTCAAAAAGATTATAATGAAACCTCAAGATCTAAGAAAAGAGTATGCAGACAGATCTCGAATGATTGGGATTGTTTACTAACGTCGCACGTAGAAGCAACACGAGAGATACTGGCTACGGACCTTGTAATTTTCAACCTTGGTCAAGGGATGCGGACGACATCTGAGCTGGTATCTATTTCTCCAAACTACTACACCAAGCCAATAGGAGGACTTGGGACCTCAACGAAATTTAACGTGCATCAGTTCTACAGACATCGAAAACCTGCTGCGGTATACAAGCTTGTAGATTTCGTATGGATACAAATGCACCCATTCAGTAAAACCAAAATTGGCATAGGTTCCAAAATGATACCGGGAGGAGACGGGCCTTATGTGAACCCCTTACAAAGATCTCCTACATCATATAAGGACGCCGGTCGTGATAAACCAGATGAATATCTAGGTGTTTTTACTCCTCTTTTTTTTTTAACTCCCCGTCATGGACCTTTCCAATCTACCTCACCGGTGAGACCTCTAAGCATAGAGGTAGGCCAAGAAACTTCCTCTCCGAAGAGGAATATCGTAAATATAGGGCTCAATCGCCCTAATGTTTTTTACTAAGTGTAACATTAATAAGCAATCGACAGAATTCCACTGACGTTTTCGGAAATCCTGAGATGTTCTGGTCCAATATCTGCTGCGTTGGAATCAAGTCGACACTAAAGGCTGTGTTCGTGTTTGTGTATGCGTCTTTATTTATGGATTATAGATTTTTTTTGGTTGTTTAATTTTTGTTTTGACTTCTAAAAAACAGGTACTAGTGTTTTTTTTTTTCTTTATGAATTAGAATTTGTTTATTTCAGCAATTTTTTTCCTCTTCATTTTATTTGACGGAGACTCAAGTTGAGTCATTCCCCGTTCAGAATAAATGCTATAAATGATCCCGATTGAATAATGAATGAAAACATGACTGACACCGGAGATTTCAAATATTTCAAGAATCCTAAGGTTGACAAGTAAATAATAATGAGAGCTGAGAGTAGAAACATTACCTATATCTCCATATTACTAGAGAATAAACATTGATAATCTAGTATCCCTAAATCGAATTTACAACTTTTACATGTCGAAATAAAAGGCAAAATTTTAAGGCATACTAACATAACAAATATATCATTTACTTTGTAATGGTAAAATTAAGTTTAGTACCTCAGACCCCGTATATGCAGTTCTAATTCTAGCAGTATATCAAATATTGTGTGAATACATCGGTAAATGCCAATATAATATATGGGAAGGATTCACATCTAGAATCTATCTTTATTGAAATACTTACTAATGTACCTCTAGCTGATCTGACCACCGAATTACAAAATAATAATAATAACATTGAAATAGTTAAAATACTACACTTCCTAAAATCTGGCAATTGTCAAGTCTTGATTACCATTCTTAGTACTACTACACCAGAATGAGATAAACTATGGCTTATCAATCATCGTATTCGGAATTTCATTGAAAAACCAACTCAATACATAAAATGTTTTAGTTTCACTCATTCATCTTGAATCTGCCAAATTAATAATATAATTCGAAATAACACTGGAGAAGTTCATCTACTAAACAGATCATTCCCACCATGGTGGAATAGCACCTGTAATAATTTCTGTAGATTCAAAAAGTATTTGCGTAAAAAAAAGTCATACACGACATTTCATTAGAACTGCGGATTAAATATAAGCAGTATTGGAATAAACTAAGATATCACAAAAAAAGGTACTGGAAGGAAATATATGAAATGATGTATCTAATCCATTAATATTCTACAGTATTAAGAAATTTCAACTAATTAGAAAGCAGAACCAACGCACGCGTTAAATCTCTTCTTAAGTATAATAACAGATATATAACTCAACCTTAATAAAATAATTGCTTTCAGTACATTGATATAGTTTAAGTTAACAAATAACTTTGTGAAAAGAAGTGAAATAAAATAATTACCTCGGAACATTAAGTAACTTTTAGTTTTCCATATTTTATGCATATAGTTTATTTGATTAAGAGCCGCACTCCATTTGCCGGTGGTAGTCACGCTTCGGCCATCCCTGTTATATTATATTAAGTTAAAGACAATGGTGGCATAAGATGCTTATATTTAAGAATTTCTAGTTCCTTGAATAATTAATCTAATTCCTCCTTTTATGAACCATTAAAATGTTGAAACTATTAAATGACTTTAAACAACATTTAGAATTTTATGCATGCATGAATTAAGGAAACTAGCATAAAAATAACCGAGTTGATTGAAGAAAGAAATATTAAAAAATAATTTTTATATATATATATATATATATATATATATATATATATATATAAACTGTGTACGTTATCTAGGTTATTATTACTGCAATAATATAGTTCAAATTAACAAAAACTAAGACTTTTTTGCATAATTATGTGAGTTAAAAACAATTGAACAAAACGTGAGATTTCAGTCGAATTAAGTTATGAAACCGCGTCATTTTATTTATTTATTTAAGGCATATAAAAACAGACTACTAAACCTAATTACCATTCAACACATGTAAACATTTAAAACACTTTTAAAATTGTATAATCACTGTTAAAAACATTAAAATCATGCCTAAAGCAACTGAGCAAACTAAATAATAAACCCGATTAGCAATATTGGAAGTTAAAGACTTCAAAAAATTACGCTACAAACAACATGCACAAAAATTTAAAATCTAAAAGATCCAAAAAAGAATAAATACTCAAGAACAACAAAATCCAAAAGATTCACACATAAATCAGACATTTTATAAATTTAGTACAGTTTACTCGATATCGAAATCAAAAGCATACCTTTCACATTTGAGCTTGAGGCGAATATCTTCAAAAACGACGTCAGAAGTTAAAACGCCTTACTAACCAGCCAGATGTGGCATCTTTTCAACCTAGTTGGTTAGGGCATGACAAAAAGTGACCGATCAACTTTCCTTCGGGCCCAATGGACAAGGGTTCGAAACAACCGCTGTCGTTCAAAGGTCAACTAACTCTCCCCTCCTCCACGGGGCATGGGGTAGAATAACATCCCTCGATGCCTCGGACAAAACGTCATACGCCGAAGGTGAATATGCAGCGACTCTCTTCTACAACAGCGTCAGAAGTGTAAATGTCTTGCAAACTAGCCAGATGAGACGTCTTTTCAACCTAGTTGGTAGAGGCACAGCAAAAAACGACCTGTCAACTTTTCTTCGGCCCACTGGTCCAGGGTTCGAAACAGCGGCGAAAACCAAAGTCAACTCACTCTCTCCCCCTCCACGGGGCACGGGATAGAATAACATCCCCCGATGTTTCGTCTAGCGCAGAAGTGGTGACTCAGGACTTGAACACTAGATAGCAGCACAGCCTATAACTACTGCTTCCATATACCCCCGACGCAAAACACTTGCCTCTGTACATCTAACTAAGACAAACGTACATAAATCACGATTAGTGATATTCTGGCTCTGGCGTACGTGTCAACGAGATCCGCCACTCAACAAAAGACAGCCGATGATTCAAAAATGGAAACTGTCCGAAGAAAAACTCAATTAAAAAAGGAGAGGTTGGAAATCAATTGCAGTCATAGCTAAAAAAAAAGCAACCTTTTGAACAAATCAAGCATATCATCATGATGATACTGGAGGGGGAGTATGCAGCGAATCTCTTCAATAATGACGCCAGAAGTTAAAACGTCTTGCTAATTAGCCCGAATAGAGCGTTCCCTTTGGCCTGGTTGGTTAAGGCATGACTAAAAGCAATATTATTCGGACCCACTGGTTCAGGGTTCGAAACAACAGCTCCATCCAAAGTCAATAACTTTCTCTCTCCTTCCATAAGGTTAAAAAACATCCCCCGATATTTCTTCTAGTGCCAAACTCTTAATGACTATGAAACAGTTCAGAACTCGTTTATATGTTTACTTATCCTATCTTGTTTTCCAAAGTTGTAGGCATCAGTTAGCTTATTTTCCCTTAAGCATGTTTTGAAAAATTCTTTTTTCCCCTCCCTTCTTTAATTTGATTTGAAATGGTGTTTTTATGACTTATTCATAATGATTTAATTTATTTTCATGCGTTTGTGACATCCCTCCTTTGTTGTTTAATTCTACCGCCAGTCTAATTAGAGAGTCAGTAAGTATAGCAAGACAAAAAACTTTATTAACTACTGAAGAATAGATAAGATGACTCCCTCTCGAATCCTTTTCAGTTCGTCAATCCTAGATTATGAAATAATAATAAAGTTTTAGCTTACCAAGTCACTCTTTCCCAATTCAAACACTTCTCTCAAACAGTGGATTCCTATCCTAGTTCTTTGACTAAGATTCGCTTCGATCCAAAAGCTTGATTAAGACGGTTCAATCCAAATTAAAATATTTATCAGCTTGTCGTTATCCTCCATCTCTTTATATTTTCCTTTTAATTTCATTTCATTTATATATCACTATCTCAATTTTAATATTCACTGCACTTCTTTTCTTCATCTAATTTACCTAATAACGTTTCATTTTGGTTGGGAAGAAAGGTTAGTGAAGAGAAAATCGTGAAGAGCCCAACATCACACGTTTATTACAGTGAATAACACTGATGCAATAATGAAAAGCATTATGGGGGGGGGGAATTGCTGGATGCTATCCATAATGTTATAACATGTTTTAACCTTTTTCTTTCTTTCATAAGTTTGAGTTCAATGAGCCCATTGATGTAGTGTGTAAGTTAAGAGAGGGCTGTGCCATCTCAGGCCCCACCCGCTCAAGCACTTAGCATCATTTTCTGCTCCGTCTGCCAGAAACTTTAAAGAGGGCTTTTTGAAATTAGTGAGTATACATTATTCAGTGTACTTTGAGCCTAACAAAATCAGTCTTCTTACAAGGGGTTTATTGGTGTGTGCCTCTCCTTCAAACAAACCTAAAATTATAACATATTATTTTTCACTTCATTTTAGTATTATTTCAAATTTAATTCTGCATCATGTAAACAAAATTAGTATAATCCTACAGTTTTTAATCAGATGAAAATGAAAAAAAGCACTGATATTTTTGTAACATTTGTAAATTAAACTATTTTTTGAAGAAGCTGACTTTTAAATAGGTTTACTTCGCATTTCATGATTGATTGGCTGTTAATTATCTTCGCACTTAAAAGCCACGCGAAAGCTATTGGCGGGTTCGCCGCGGTAGCCTGAGTGTTTATTATAGCGGACTCGCGGCCGAGGGATTTCATCCATTCGCGGGTTCGAGCCTTGATGCCACTAAAGACACACCGTGTAGTTGGGGCTGATGCACGTTGAATCTGTCGAGGCTCAAAGTCCTCCCTGTGACTTGGTATGAAAGTTAGGAGACGAAGATGCCAGCTCAGGTGTCTTCCTCGTCACTTGACCAAGGTTCAAAATTACGAGATCTATCGCCAATAGCCCTCGTGTTGCTTCTAGTGGAATGTTAATAAAACCAACCTATCTATCAATTGGGTTCAATGAGCACTGCTTTACTCAGAGAAATTAGCTCTTCTCGTTCCTCTTTGAGCACTTTAAACCACATAATATTAGGTAAGTGGAAGTAAGAATTGAGTATAATTTTTGATGTGATTTTTTTACTATTAATATGAAGGCAAATTTTATCAAACGAAACAAAATAAAGATATTAATGAATCTGAAATGTTTAAGAATTAAATTAAGAAAAATAATGGCATCTGACAAAATTTTAAGGTGTAGTTTTTTTTTCTTCTTTCATAATTGTTTTATAAACATTTATTTAAAACTATATTATATATAAATATTTTACTACTGCCTTTCAAAAATATTTGAAATCAAATAAACACGCAATGAATGATGATGGTTTATTGCGAATTTCATGAGCTCGAATTTTATTTCTAACAAATCCCAGCAAATTACTTATTTATCAGAAAGAACAAAGAGCAAAACAAACGCCCGCATAAACTTTATTTATTAAGAAAAAGAAATTCAAAAAAAAAAAAAAAAAAAAATGTATGGCAGAGAAATCGTTAGAGAACAAATCAATCTAGATGCAAAATAAAAATTTAGGAATAAATATTGAAGAGAGCTACATATTGCAATGAGTTTTAGCATTTTATTTTTTTATATTTTTTATGAATTATTGAGATATTCAGTGCTTCAATATTATAAAATATGTACCTATTGTTTTTGAGATAAATGACTTGTGAGTTCAATATTCTCTAAAAATACACTAGAAAATGAAACCCAGATATGAATAATTTTTTAAAAAACACGTTTTAAAAATTAAATAATGTAATGTAAAAACAAATAAATATAAGATCGGCAAAATTAAAATAAACATATCATTTCCTCTAATTCCCTAGAAATGTGCTATTTTTCACCATTATTAGGAAAATATTAATATTTCAACAATAGAATAATTTTAAATAATTACGTAGAAATTCCTTTGTATGAGAATGATATTTTCTAATGAACAAAAGACTAACATACAATTGCTCTATTTTCCTTTTCGGTTCTTCTCAAAGGCAGGAAAAATATTTTTTGTGATATCCTAATTATCGGAAAATGATTCCCTTCAGGTGCATTTTTGAAACTTTTCTCAGTAATAAAATGTAAATTATATTCTGAAAATGTTTTTTGCAAGGTCACATTTAATGATTACATTAAAGTTCCGTTAAGGTAACTGAGACCTAAATTTCTTCACATAATACACAGTGTGATTTTACCATAAAAAACTAAACTTCGCATCGTTGATTTCATACATGTATTATTGATGAAAATGTCGCATATAGAACACCAGGTAATTGAATTTTAAAAATTATAAACATGTGCCACATCGTAAGTAATAAAAATAAAATAAATTGTATTTGTGTTTTTCTCAAAATTCGTGGTTTCATTTCTTTTTCTTTCTCAAGAATCTGTACAATTTTCTCTAAATCTACTTTATTCATCGTGCTGGGCTTTTTTTCCATATCATAAAATTAAATTACTTCCTGTACAGTAAATGTAATTTTTCTTCTAATAAAGAATCTCAAATTTTAATTGTTACACCATATAGGGTTAGCACAAATGAATGAACGGGTTTTAAAAATGTATATTTCTGAAATTATAACTCATATTACTATAAAAGTCAGTGGTTCTAAAACTTCTTAGTCTAACGACCCCAGTCCCACGCTTAAAAATTTCGAACGACTCCCTTCCCTTATACATAAGCATACTTAACATAAAAATCACATTGTTTAATTTCCAGTTTAATTAAAAAGTAATTAATAAATAACTTTAAATTTTAATTTATTCAGTTTTCAATAAAAACTTATTCTGTTAAATTAAAACGAAATACTCATAACTTTTATTATCCTCGAGTAAAAAAACAATTTTATCTTGAAAAATTAATGACTCTCATATAAAATGACTTCTATTTTATAATTATTCAAATAAATATCAATCTTAATCGAATAAAACAGTGAAGTTGTACACTATATTGTTCTTGTGATCCGCATACTTGTTACGTAACAGAAACAACTATATTAAAACGCGTTTTCTTATTAGACATAGCAGAGCCGAGACTTATTCGCTAGTGTTGCGCAGGACGTCACGCATCACGCGTGTTCGGTCATATTTTGAATCCGAAATATGCTGAAATTGTAAATCAAAAGGTGATAATATACACTTAAAGGTATTTTTTCAGTATGTAAATATGATTTACAGCACAACTTAGCCAGTATTACGATTTTTATAATTGAGTTATACAGAAAATGTAACGTATTAAACGCAATGAGAATACATTTCACTACTAATGTTTTTTTTTTAAAATTCATCTATATGAGTTAAATTTTATTTTATTTCCGACCCCAATTGGGATCGCGACTCTTAGCTTATGAAACGCTGATTTAGATGATTGAAAACATCTTAAATTAATTAATTAATTAAAAATAATAACGGTATAATATAATAATAAATAATGATAAAAATATTTTTTAAAAAAAATTGATTTTAAAAGCTATATCTGCTTAAAGTACATACTATTTTAATATACCTTTAATATTTAATGTGTGAGAAATCCAGCACACATTTAAGAGTATTACTCTGGAGATAATCACACATATTCCTTAGATCAACCGGAAAGATCTGTCGATTTGTGAAGTAAAAGAAAATAATACGTTTTGCATACATTTTATATAATATTTATTGTACAATATAATTCCCGTCGTTACTGGTATTGGTCGATAAACATTTCAGATGGGTGCCTTGTGAAATAAGTGAGAAAAATCTGCTTATTCGAATCGTCATATGTACATCTCTGCTTGCTTGGAGCGAAAACAAACCCATTTTAGACCACATGATAACTGGTGATGAAAAATGGATTCTTTTCGAATACGTCGTGAGAAAAAGAGCATACTTTCAGCATGGACAAAAAATCCCCTCCACCTCTAAATCGAGATTGAGCCTAAATAAGGGAATGCTGTGCATAGCGTAGGATACCCAGGAACCAATACATTTCGAGCTTTTAAAACTTTACAAAGAACTCAATCCGGAGAGATATTGTCAGCAAATGGATGATTTAAGTAAATCACCGAAAAGGAAAGAGTCCAGCGATGTTCAATAAGAAGCACATGACATTGCATCACGAGAATGCCAAACCACATACTGCTTTGGCGATTCGTCAAAAAAAAATCACAGAGCTAAGCAGGGAATTTCCGTCGCATTCCTCCTCCTCCTCTAATTATCACTAATCACTCTAATAACTAATTATCACTCACTTATCCCCCTGAAAACATTTTTGAAAGGAAAAAAAAATCAAAGCTCAATCATTCTTCAACCTAGCCCTTCACTTCTAAGGACAAGGCATTTTTCAAAAAGGGTATTTACAAATTGCCATCACGCTGGCAAGAGCTCATAAGTAACGACGGAAAAAAATATTGTACAATTAATATTATTAAATGTATGAAAAATGTATTATTTTCTTCCATTTCACAAACGAACAGAACTTTCACGTTAACCTAATATAATAAACTCTTATTTCCCTCCTTATTACTTCTTATTTTTAAAAATAATTAGTATTAATGAACTTGAAAGGCTTAGATCACGTGGGAAACATTTTAAAGCAATAAATATTTTTAATGCATAAAATAACAATAAAATCATAAAAAATATAATATTAATATATATAATGATAAAATAATAATTTTTCTACTTCTTCACTTCTAATTCGCAATCGTCGCCATTGGCTGCAGATACCAGCCTGTTGCGGCGATTAGGAGCAGCCAGTGGCTGCGATTAGGAATTAGAACTGAATTATTTTCTTTATTTATATACTAGTATGTGATAATTTTTTTCTTAATTCCCTTCGCCTAGACTAATGCCATGATAGTTAAAAAGCATTTTTTTACGAATTTCTTTTCATTTTAAATATTTTTAATAAGTAGACTGAGGTGTCATTTCTTTCATGATCTTTCGAAATGCTCTTTGTGATATAATTATTGACCAAAATTCTGATCTAAAGTAATAGAAAATGTATTATCTCTCAACACATTTTTAATACCTGATTCTATAAGGAAATATCTATGCATAATTTAATAACATGTTTAATGCTTCATTGTCTATTTGCTCCTGATTATTAATTTTTCAATTTTTGTTATTTGAGCTTCGTGTAAAATCGTAAATTAGTGTGTTTTTCTCTTTCCATTGGCAGGAACATATCTAAATTCGAAGTCAGATATGAGAAAAAAGAAAAATCCGAGTGGAATCAGTTGGGAAGAGTTTTTGTAAATCAAGGATAAAAAGAATTGAATTAAAGAGGGGAAAAAAAGACTGTCGAAAATTTTTTTAAGTCAAATACGTCTTAATCTGACCGGAAAATTCTCAGCCTTCAAGAGCTCTGCAATTCTTATGCTAAAACACTTAAATACCAAGTCAGAGAAAGGCAAGTTTTCAAAAAAAAAAAAAAAAATGTTTCTGACATATTTTCGTAGGAAGTAGTTTTTTGTAATTGCATTTTTTAAGCGGACAAAAATGCATTACGTTTCTCGTGTTCTTGTGCAAGCTTCCTTAATTCTCGTTATTGCGGTTATACGCTTCAGCTGTTGCAAATTTACTTTTCAAAATATTGTATTGTTTTATTTACTGTTGTGGACTTGCGACCGGCGCTTCGTCAAGTCATGGATTTGAGCCCTGAAGCCACCAAAGACCCACCATGTAGCGGAGAGGATGCACGTAAGATCTGGAAGAGGCACCTAGACCTCCCGTGAGCTCGGCGTGGAAGTTTAGAGAGAGATGTTCCACCTCAGTTGTTGCCCTCGTCACTTGACCGAGATTCAAAACTGCGAGGTCCGTTGCCAATAGCCCTCGTATTGCTTCTAATTGCGATGTTAATAAACAATCACATCACATGTATTCACTGTAACGATATTTTCTATAAATCATGTTACGGGGTTTTATATACGAGAGTACCTCAAAGGGTATTGGCGGCAAATGCATTACTAAGTCAAGATGGTGATACTATTTTGCACTGTCATGCATTTAAAGCTGCCCAAACAAATCTGACAATGATTCATAAGTTAGTTTGTGACATTGGGCTATTCGCGGTTTCTCTTCACTAACCTTGGGGACTTTCAATTGAGATTGATTGCTTTCGCTAAACAACCTTTGCCCAACCAAAAATGAAACGTGATGAAGAACGTAATATGCAAAGCAGTTAGGAATGAAGTGAAGTGGTTAAATTAAGAAGTATATAAACTCCATCTGAAGGAGTAGAGTAGCTGAAGGAGGATCAGAGAGGCGTTGTAGTGAGAGGAGGTGGAATCTAAGTGCTATATTATAGGAAGTTGGATTTACAGATTAGTATTGAGGTGAGGTCCGAGTAGAGATCTCTCGGATTGAGAATTGTTCTAGTATTTTCAGCAGTTGTTCCAGATTCGGAGTTGCAGTTGATTAGAGATATTGGTAAGAAGTTGTTAGATTATTATTGGTGGGTTGAATTAAAGCGTTAGTACTCTTAACCTGGAGAGCACTATTATTAATGCCATAGTAGATATATATTAATAAATGTTGAAAGTTGTTTTGGTGGTTCTGTAATTATTGGTGTCGTAGTATTTAATATTTAGAATTAGTGATGGCACAAGATAACGCCCGGAATGAACGGGTGTTACAAGTTTAGGCAACCTTTTTTCTACCAAATCAAAATGTGATTGCTGCCGCTTCGATTCGTCGTCAATTTGCGTCAAGCTGTCACCGTCGTCAAGATCTTAACGACTGGAAAGGTTATGGCAATGATTTTTTAGATGCTAAGGGTATTATACTCCTGGACAATACTACCGATGGTTACCCATTCTTATTCCAAAAGGATATTTTTTTGTGTATGTGAGTGTATTGTCTCTTTTTAATCTTAACTAAATACAGAGTCATCCTTCTCTATAAAAAGCTTTTAAGAAACTATCTGGAGCCCTAAATTTTTTTAAAGTAAAAAAAAAAAAAAAGTGCAAACACGAACATATATTTCTAATGTATGTTAATTTTAATGCGTGATTTTGTTTTCGCTAATACATTAATTATTTCAGAAAAATTGGAATTGTTTGCAATTTCTTTTTCGATACTTAATATAGCAAGTTCATTTAAGCATTTTGCCCACATACTTGACTAAAAGGTTCAGTTTAGGCGAGGATACTTGGAAGTTCCCCGAATCCTTTAAGAAAAAATAACACTTCGAGTCATTTAAATAATAATATCTTAGTTTACAAAATCACTCATTCCAATTCAAATATTTCTCGATTATAGCATATTCGACTCTTATTATTCTTATCAGGAGTCATTTCCCACTAACTTCAATTCAAATAATTAATTACAATAATTCACTACAATTTACAAACATCTATAAGCTTGTTTTATCCTCTATCTCCCTTCTCTCTTTTTTTTTTTTTCCAGTTCTATTTCGCTTATATATCACATTCTCTTATCCAATTCATTACACTTCTTAATTTTTCTAACAACATTTCATTTTGGTTAGCGAGAAGTTGTCATTTTATAAAATTAACATCACTGAAAAGTTTCCGAGTTTAGTGAAGGGAAAATCGTGAATAGCCTAACGTCCTGAGATCACTAAATATATAACAGGTCAATTTAAAAGTCCCCGGCCTGACACATAGATGGCGATACTAGAATTAAATCCATATGTTTTTTAGTTAGCCCTAACCCTCAAAAGATGCGTGTATAAATTTGACAGCTGTCGGATCATTAGTTTGTGAATTATAGCATTTTGAGTGAAGCAACTTTAATTATTGTGAAAAAAATGGATAAAAGGAATTTCGCATGTTGATAAAATATTGCTTTTTGAAGGGAAAAAATACAGTTGAAGCAAAAACTTGGCTTGATGCCGAGTTTCCGGACACTGCCTCAGGAAAATCAACCATCAAGGATTGGTATGCTAAGATTAAACGTGGTGAAATGAGCACCGAAGACGGTGGACGACCAAAAGAGGTTGTTACCGACGAAAACATTAAAAAAATCCACAAAATGATTTTGATTGACCATAAATTGAAATTGAATGAAATAGCAGGCACTCTAAAGATATCACCTGAACGTGTACATCATATCATTCACGAATATTTGGGTATGAGAAAGCTCTGTGCAAAGTGGGTGCTGCTCGAGCTCACTTTTGACCAAAAACAACGACGAGTTGATAATTCGGAGCAGTGTTTGAAGATGATCAAGCGTAATAAACCCGAGTTTTTGCGTCGATATGTGACAATGGATGAAACATGGCTCCATCATTTCACTCCGAAGTCCAATCGACAGTCATCCGAGTGGACTGCACACGATGAACCCGCTCCAAAGCGTGGGAAAACGCAACAGTCGGCTGGCAAGGTTATGGCGTCTGTATTTTGGGATGCGCGTGGAATAATTTTCATTGACTACCTTGAAAAAGAAAGGACCATCAACAGGGACTTTTACATAGTGTTATTGGACCGTTTGAAGGACGAAATCGCCGAAAAACGGGTGCATTTGAAGAAAAAGAAAGTGCTGCTTCACCAAGACAATGCACCGTGTCACAAGTCAGTGAAAAGGATGGCAAAAATCCATGAATTGGGCTTCGAATGGCTTCCTCGTCCCCCGTATTCCCCAGATCTGGCCCCCATCGACTATTTCCTGTTCTCAGATCTCAAAAGAATGCTCACTGGGAAGAAATTTTCGTCGAATGAAGAGGTGATCGTCGAAACTGAGGCCTATTTTGAAGCAAAGGACAAATCGTACTACAAAAATGGTATCGAAAAGTTCGAGGATCGCTATAATCAGTGTATCACCCTTGAAGGGCATTATGTTGAATAAAAAAAACTAATTTTGCCAAAAAAATGTGTTTTACTATGGTAGGCCGGGTTTTTTCAATTGACCTGTTATATATATTTTAATAAAAAGTATGTGTTTCATGAATTCGAGAAGAGGAAACCTTATAAAAATCTATAAAATTTTAATTCTAATTATTATTAATTTATCTTGCATCATTTCTTTTCAGCCCTTTCTTTTGATTGTTTCACAATCATTTTGTGTCCATAAAGTTACGAGATCTGCTGCATACCCAAATTGCGAAACCTTCACGTGCCCACATAAATCGATACATGTTGCTCTCCCCGACTCTTGTTTCCATAGTTACGCTTGATCTCCAAAACTTCAAGCCGTGATGTGTAAAATACATTTTTCAGAAACCTTACAAGTGCAAAATGGAGTCAAAGACTATAAATAATAAATCAGAAACATATAAGTAATCAATTTGAAACAGTTTTAACTAGCAGAAAATTCTTAATAAATATGTATTAGTTTGGCGACAAAACATGTTTACCAGAATTTTGCTGCCTGGGAGGAGTTACACGTGCCTACATAAAATCGATAAAATTGATCGATACCTGTTGCTTTCTCTCCCTCTCTCTCTCTCTCTCTCTCCTGCTGTTCCTATATTCACTGGTTATTCTTGTCATCCATTTTTTAATGTTCTGAATTATGCTTTCTGTTTGAAAAGTTAATAAATTTTTGAGAAATAGGAAATGGCGGCACTTTCCCCCTAGACTCTTTTGTAACCAAATTTGTGTCAAAATATGTTTACCAGAACTTTGCTGTAATCCCAGTTTGGGAGGAGCTACACGTGGTTACATAAAATCGATATAATTGATCGATACCAGTTGCTTTCTCCCTCGCTGTTCCTATAGAAACCGGCTATCTTTAGCATCCATCTTCCAGTGCTCTGAATTGTACTTTTGATTCGAAATGTTGATGAATTTTTGAGAAATAGAAAATGGCGGCGGAACGTTATTAATTTATTCTGCTTATTCGAGAACTGCCTTGCGGAGATACTACAGCCTTTTTTTTCTTAAATTTTCACTAGCCTGAATAAAACACATCATTGCTAAATTAAATGATTTCACGAGGAAAAAATATCAAGAAAATTAAAAGAATTGTTAAAACATTTTTCTAACTGATATGTATGTGTGTAGCAAATTACCATAAACGTTACAAAAATTGTGATTTGATACATTTCTTGGAACTAAGGAAGTTAAACCTCCGCTCACTGGGAGTTTGCATTAATTGTTATATTGTAACACTTCTTTTCTTATTTAAATATACTTGCATCGTAAAGTTTAATTAAATTGTTAATTAAGTCACATTTCCAATTGAGTGATTGTTTAATTGTTTTATTAACATCGCACTAGAAGCAACACTAGGGCAACTGGCAACCGATCTCGTTATTTGAAACTTCGGTCAAGTAATGAGATTCACTTGACTGAAGTTCAATATAACGAGGACAACACCAGAGCTGGAACTCCCTCTCTAAACTTCCCCACCATCCCAACGGGGTGACTTTCACAATTCCAGTCGAAGAAAAGTCAGAAAAATACAACGCAATGTTTAATAGACTTCTGCACAGATTATGCAATATCCCTATCTCTCTCTCAAATAACTCTCAACACGCCTTAATCCTAGATTAGAAATAAACAATAAAATTCTTGCTTACCAACACACCTGTTTCGTGTGTAGTACTTCTCGAATACTACGCATTCGACTTCTATTAAAACTTATTCTAACCAGGATTCACTTCTAATCACAGACAATCAACTACAGCAATTTACTCTACTTTCTAACTTACTAATTTCTACTGATTATGCACTATCAGGTATCCCCCCCCTCTTTCACTTTCAATTCTGTTTCGCTTATATATTATTATCATCAATTCAATTCAATACACTTCTTATCTTCATCTAATTTGCTGTTTTTTTTTTTTTTTTTTGAATTTTATTTTATTGGAAGGGAGTTGGAATTTTAAATATACAATCAGAAAATAACCCCAATGTTAGTTAAGGCAAGGTTCACGAATCGCCCATTGTTACAATACTAGTAATCTCAAAACTTTATTTGTACTTTAAAAGTTAGTAATTAATCATAATTATTTTGAGACTCCTGAGGTACCGCTTAAGCGGTTGATGTTGTCTCAATCATGCTTAAATTCTGATGTTAAAAATAAATACATGATAAATTTTTGAACAATTATACATTTTTATCATATTTTTAGAGTTTTTAAATTTTATTCTACAATCACAGAAATCGAGTGAAATTGAAAATATTTATATGTGTTCGTCTTGAATTTATCTTTAAATATTATGTTGCACATTGTATATATTTATCATTATTAATGGCTAACAGCAGCAGTTTTTTTGTTTTTTGATTCATTTAACATACACTATATTTACTGGAAATGATTTCAAAATATGCATGTATAATCATAGATACGGTAAAACTCGTCTACCTATTGAAAACTGTTAAACGAAGAAAAATATAATGAAAAACAAGTTTCCTAAACATTACTTAAAGGTGTCTCTTCAATCAGTGTTTTCCGGATCTCCGTAATGTTAAAAATGACCATATAAATAAAAGCCGTAAAACGCTTCTTCTAAGACTCTTTTATACGTCATTATATATGATGTAGACTCCATTGTACGACTGCCACATTTAAATATTAGTTCCTCAATTTGGTAACTTTGGTGCATTTCGAAAAAAAATCTTCACAACTCCGTATAGTAAAAACTCCCCGTTTAAGGTTATCAGGAAAAATGAAGGACGAATATCATATTAATTTTTATACTTTTATGCTTTAAAACAAGTTGTCTTATAATTTGTTAACAGTGATTTTTTGAAATAATTTGTTAACCTACTCTTATAATTTGTTAACAGTGATTTTTCATGCATTTTTAATATTTTTGTTGCTTAATCATTTATAACGTTATTCAAAATTATTGAAACATAATTATAATACATGTGTTGTAATATCATATTCCATTTGCTTAAATTATATTTGGAACCTTTATTTATTTCGTAATTTTATCTGATTGAAGCCTTTCTTATTCTACATCCCATAAATCCAAACAATCAATAAACGATTAAAATGAACTTCAGAAAAATGACAAATACGTACTCGTGCTATATATATATATATATGCTTAAAAGGAATTAAAAAAAATTGTATCATAAGCATTGTTTATTCTTAAAGTTTTGAGAAAAGAAAGATAAATAAATTTTGCTGTTTTAAATACTGATCAATGTCTTTTTTAAAAAAATGTGCCCAACTTTTGTATTCATGAGGCAGAAAAATTAATTGCAGTAAGTTAAATTTGATTTCATCTGTTACCTTCCCTGACGATAATAAGAAAAATGAACCAGCACAAAATCTTCTCTCCTTAAATGTGGAAGCCAGATTTAAATACTCTACCCTCGAGCAAAATGATCTGAAAAACGAGCTTGCGCAATTTTCCAACCTTCGTCAGTCTTGGGGTACTTCCAACCCCAACACTGCCCTCCCCCCGCCAAACCACGAGGTAGGAATAGCCCACGAGTTAGTGAAAACTCAAAGAAACTAAAAACTAATCAAACAATATACTCAAACAGATTCAGCAATTTAATTATAGAAGATCCACCGAAATTCCTGCAAATCGATGACCCACCTTTGTCTACTCCATCTCATGCCAAGCCATCTACCACCCAGTCAAGCAGAAGAAAAATTGTTCAAGCTCTAAAGAAGAAAGTAGGGCTTTCTCAATGCTACAGATGTCAGGGGTTCTGTCTCAACTCCCAGCATTGTTACCGACAACCCAGAGGAATGAAATGCCCTGGAGACCATCTTGCCAGGCTCTATAATAAATCCGTGGATCGACTCCCGAGATGCTGCCACTTCAACGAAGAGCACCCTACCAGCTTACTTGGGTGTGCTAAGAACCCAAAAAATAAGCCAAAACCTGAGAAAAAAACCAGAAACTAACTATCATCCACCCATTGCTGCTGCTCCACCCACTGTTAATGTCTGGGAAGAAAAGCTGATATAAAGAGCCATACAGATTCAGTCCCAACAGCAAGTTCCTACTCTCCGGTCTTTCTCACCAGCCCCAGCAGTGCTCGCCTCTCACCTGACTTCCCCCCCCAACTCCAAAAGCTCCATCCAACAGACTATATTCGATGTCTGTTCAGCTAAGAAATCCACAGGTACAAGAAAGGCTCACCACCATAAAATCATTAATCAACATCTCCTCCTCAAACATGACAAAGGCCGATAAATGTATGGTCTGCGTCAACCTCCTTGACCTAGACTTTTATTTTCAATGTTCTACCCAAATAATAATTTTACATCTCTTAATATAATTTCATGAAATGCAGATGGGCTTCACGCCCGAAACTCAAAACTAGAAAATTTTATCAAAAACAATAGTCCTGATATCCTCTGCCTCCATGAAACTTTCCTCAGACCTTGCGACTCTCTAAATTTCCACAGGACTAGCCAACTTACCCATAAAGGAGGAGGAACAGCCATCATCATGAAAAACTCAATAGCCCATTATAGAATTTATATCAGAACCACCGCCTTTGAAAATACAACCATAAACATAGAATTGGAAAACGTAATCTAATCATCTGCTCAATATACAGACCCCTAACAAAAAGATCAACTACAGATTTCATCCCTGACCTGAGGAAAGATTATAGAAATGGACCACAGTGCCTAATCATCGGTGACTTCAACACGAAACATCATTTGATAATAATGCGGGTGGACAGCTAACGGATTCCGGGAAGAGACCTCTACTTGCCATCAACTCTTCCGAGTCACCAATATTATCAAATCCAATTTCCAGAAAGAAAATAGCATCAGATGGTATTTTTCTCTACGTCCAGAAGGCATTTGATCGCATATATCTGAAAATATAGAAAGAGATTTCAATTGAAGAGTTGAAGGGGGGTTGCGGGATGACTGCTTTACTTCTAAAAATGATTGTTTTTGATTTTTTTGGGTTGATTGCGATTCTCCAAAGCTTGAGCCAGAGTTAATTTTTTTGAGATAGATTTGTAGGTTTTTCTGAACTTGGGAAGGTCAGTGGTTTTGTGACAAGACGCCTGTATTGTCAACAAAGAGACTGATGGTGATGTTTTGGCACGAAGGCATGTCGATGGTGAAAACGGACCATAATATTGGAGAAACGGAAGAACCTTGAGGGACTCCGGCTCCTATTGTTTTTGGGTTGGAGATTACGTAATTTAATTTCACTAGAAAAGTTCTATTGTTCAGGAAGTTATTGATGATAGCATTCAGATAGTGAGGGAAGTTGTAATTAATCATTTTGTAAATTAGCCCGTCGTGAAAAATCCTATCGAAGGCTTTGCTGACGTCCAGGGAAACTCCACCGGTAATTTTATTATTATTATTGAATCCATCAACAATTTAGTTTGGGGTTCTGAGCAGTTGGTGTAGTGTGGAGGGTTCTTTGCGGAATTGTGTTGGAAATCCGGAATAACTTGGTTGCTATTGCAGAATGATTCAATTTTGTTGAGTAATATTTTGTAGTAAGTCTTTCCAAGGGAATTAAGCAGGATGATGGTTCTGTAGTTACCTGGAAATTTGGAACCTTTCATAGGCTTGGGTATGACAGTAATTAGTGCGTGCTTCCAGGCTTGTGGGTTTTGGTTGAAAATCAGCCATCTATTGATGAGTTTAGTAATGTAGGTGTGATGGCTTTGGTTGGGACAGATTTGAGTACTATACTTTTTATTCGATCCTTTCCTGGAGCTTTCCTGAGCGGGAGATTGGAAATAATTTCCTGGATTTCTTGAGGTGTGGTGAGTGGAGGTGAGTGTTTCGTCTTATGGCGAAATACCTGGCTATTTCGTCTTTAACCAGTTCGATTTGGTCGTCACTGCATGGTTCTGTACTGTTTTGAAAGGAACTCTCAAGTGATTCTGCTAGCGGTTTGATTTTATCTATTATGCTATAAACCAGTCAAGTGGGGCCTAGGAGAGGCGGGACGAAGTTGTTTTTATATGAAGTTCTTCTAGTGAGGTAGTAGAGGGAGTTATCTTCAGCTGAGGCATCCCGGAGGAAAGTTCCCTTTTGGCCTTTTTCGGATTTGTCATTTCTTTTTGGATTTCCTTCTGCATTTTATTTAGCATCGTTTTGTAGTGATGGTACTTGGTTTCTTATTAATTTTATCTGATTTTGTTCTTTTCTTTTATTTTTTGAAGTAGGGAGGATGGGATGATATATGGAAATCTTGGAAGACTTTTGCACTGCTGGAGGTGATGATAGAAGTAGAAATGTGAGTGTTGAGGTCTTCTATTGCTTTTTCAATTTCTTGGATATTGGTGATTTTTGAGTTTTCTGGGATGGAGTCGGAGAGATGGCTTTGAAATAAATTCCAATTAGTGAGTTGCATTATGGACTGAAGAGCTGAAGTTTAAGAGGTCCACTTTGAAGATCACAGGATTATGATTACTCGAGAGTTCCTGAATGAATTCTGTAGAAATATTGTGAAGTCCCTTAGAAAGACAAAGGTCGATAGTGGAGTTGGCTGATATGACATTAAATTTTATAGACTGATTTGGGGTTTTGCTAAAGTACATATTGATAGAGGATAAGACCTTGTTTGTACTGTCTAGAATGTGGGTTCCAAATGAAATGCTTGCAGTTTAAATCTCCAATCAGGAGGCCATTTGGTTTATTTCGGAAAAACTTTTCCAAGTTCAACTCTGTCATGGTTTTGCTGGGTGACTCGTAGCTTGAGACAATAGTGATTAGATAGGAGTTTCTTCTCTCTATTGTAATGGCTGAGTTCTCAATGAGAGTAGTGTCAATATGGATGGAGTGATGTGGGATTCTATTTTTGACGAGGATGGCAGTTCCGCCGCATGCATAGAAGGTCCGTTCTATTCTGTACGTGATGTAGTTGGGAACGCTAAAGGAGTCGGCTGCCTTGAGGGTTTTCTCCTGGAGAGTGATGACATCATGTTTCATTCTCTTATAAATTCGATGAATTCGCCTGTTTTTGTACGCATGCCATTAGAGTTCTATGAAATGATTGTCATTTTGTTTGTACTAAACATGAGAGATATTAATTATAGCAGAGTTGAAAAAGGGTGTTCAGGCGTTCTCCTTTGTTAGGTATGTTTTTTGCAATTCTTACGAATTTTCTGAGCGTGGAGTATAGATCTTGAACATAGGGGTTCTTTATTATACTGAAGGGGTCTGCGAACTCAGAGTTGGGCTTACTGGAGGTTGCAGGAGGGGCAATGACCCTGATAGGCCATGGCGGGAAGTTGCTGGGAGCATGATCTGGAATGGGAGCAATTTCAGGCTATTGGATTGGTGTGGAATTCTGGGTGAGCTGTCTCTAGTTGTCCTTGGGTGGATTAGCTGACTGTTTCACGTTTGGTGAGTGGTTATGAGGATTTCTCAGGTATTCTAGATAGTTTGCTCGGTGTTCACCCTCACATAGGCAACATTTGGGGGGGGGCTCAATATTTTCTTACAGTCTTGTGTGAAATGTTCTCCTGTGCATTTTACGCAACTTTGGGCTCTCGTTCGGAACGTGGAGAAGTGAAAGAAGCCCTGGCACCTGAAGCACTGGACCTGGCCATACTTCTTTCCTAAGGCTTCGATTTTAACTTCCATGGTAGTTTAGTTCCTTAATATTATGAATATTTCTATTTTTCTCATTTCTTTGGAGGACAGCTAAGAATAGGGATATGAGGAGGTCGGACTTCCTGTTAATCATAACGTAGCATTTATCTACTGTGATTTGATGCTGTGCCAGTTCTTGGATGATTTCCATTGGGAGCTCTGATTTTTTTTGTCTTTTAGAATCATATAAGTATGCTCATGGAGGTTATTCTCAGAAATATACCTCCTGATCGTGTGGTAGGCACAGGGAGTTCGGGGGAAGATTTTTATGCTCGACCCCGTCAACTTATCAGTAAGCTTGATTTGAGCTATTTCTTGAAGTGTCTTCAATAAGGCGGCTGAAGGACGCTCCGGTGTCCAATACAGCGGGAGGTTCTTGGATGGATAGCTGGCCATATATATATATATATATATATATATATATATATAT
>BMAW01026942.1:7328-22600 GCA_019974015.1 Nephila pilipes | reverse complement strand
ATATATATATATATATATATATATATATATATATATCTGTTATGGCCACGGATTGCTTCCATTCCAATCTTCTTAGCTGAGGGTGGTGTGGCAGAAGATTTAGACTTTGATTTGACTGGTAAGCAATCGTTTCTCTTATTTGTGGAAATTCCCCAGGAACCTAATGTTTCTTCGAATTTTTACATATCTCTACGGAGTTCGGCCTGCCTTGCTTTGACGTATCTTGTTTCCCGGAGATCCATGACAGTGGCTTTTTGTTCCTCAGAATTCTGGAACGAATATTGTAATAATTCTGACAGATTGTCTTCGACAGTCTGTTTGATCATTGGAAGAGTTTGCCATACCAAATAGTTTAACGATGTCCTCAACGTTAAATTTATCATGAAACTTCTCATAGGGAGTTTCCTCTTCTTGTGTTTCCATATTGGAATTAGCGGGAATGCTAAGAAAGCTTTCCATAAGCGTTTTGAAGCAAATGTAACATATGGTAAGAACGTTCAATCCACAACGTGTGGTAAAGCAAACGAAATGGGTTGCAGTTTTTCCAAGACGTTTCTGTCTTTCTTTCCCTTCCTATCCTTACCAAACTTCTAACTTCAACCCTTTCCCCTCTGTAGTTGGAGACCGATTTTTCCCCCCTTCTCCATCTCCTTTCAACGTCATTCCTACCCGAGTAGGATCAAAACAGCGCAGCTCTTTTTCTCTCACTCAATCTCTCCCCCACCCCATCAACCCGTTTCTCGGTCCTTATCCATTCGCCATGATTTTCTCCCTAATAGGTTGCCATAGTCAGAGTAGAAGCAGATGTGCAACTGCTGCGCCTCTATAAACGAAGAATACTCGATGCAAATTTTTTATATTCTTGTGGAACTGAATGTATGTGTGTGTCATTAGAAAATATAAAGACTAGAAGGTCTTTAATTAACTGAAAAAGTGTACGAGTTATATTGCTGCATTTAAGAAATTTAAATGCAGCAATATAACTCGTAATGTATTCCCAAAACATTTTACTTGGGAAATAATTTTCTGAAGAGCATGCATTTCTTAATGAAAAGTTTGTTACAATAAACAATATATCATTCATTCGATTTATACATTGCTATAAAGTCCTGTGCAAAGAAAAAAATTTAATGACATTTTATGGTTAATTGGGGATGTTTCGATTATCCATCTATAAATTTTTGTTAATTGACATGTATGAAAGAAAAAGAAATTTCTCATAAGCCTAATTTATTATTTGACTATATGATTTAGTAGAATTACATTTATAACATATTTTAAAAGAAGAGACATGTTGTTTCTTATTTTCAAAATATAAAATGTAAAGATTACCTCATTTTTTTCAGGAAGTGAGACTGAAACTGAACAACTCAGAAAGAGCATTAATCTCTTAACTATATTTTTTACTCTTTTCTCCTCTATTAACCTCAGAGTAAGAAGAAAGCGTTTTTGTTTATGTCATTTATTCTTTGGATTTTGGTTAAGTCAACCAATTTCAATTTTTTACATTATTTCGAACATCTAGAGGCGACTCAAGCTGAGTCACTCCACATTGAGAGTAAGGGTTGGTTGGTTGGTTGAATTTATGGACCTGAATCCTCTAGGAATATATTGTGCCAAATACAAAGTTAAGATATTAAACTATTTTTTTTAGCTAAAACAATTTAAAATTGATGTGCGGGTTGATAGAAGATACGATAGAAAGTAACAAAACTATATGAATGGAATAAAACCAATGTCTTTTAAGAAGTTAAATATATTTGGTTGTGGATTTCCCCCTACCAAGTCCATTAAAGAAAGAGTATATGATTTAAAATATTTAAAACGAACAGAGTTAAAACAGAGCATTTGATTAAAATATATCTCACTATAAGAGGACAAACACAATGATTACACATTGAGATGCTCTTTCCTAGTAAAAGGTGTCTATGTGTTAATCTTGTGTGTCTTTACTCAGAGTGAGGGATATAGATGACTGTAATCTCACAATTAATGACATTATGATGAATTTAGATAACTCTAAATACTTTCGAAGCCCTAAAAATGATTAAGAGATCATAATAAGAGCGGGAAGTAGAAAAATAGCCGAGTTTGCTATATTTCTGGAAAACAAACAAAAGTCATCTCTTATTCCTAAATCAAATCCACAACTTCTACATTCTGAGATAAAAGCCAAGATTTCTAGATATGAAAATATTGCAACTATGTCATTTACAAGAAACGGTAAAATAAAATTTAGTACATCTGATACTGTATGCGCAGTCCAAATCCTCGCAGTGGAACGAATTTTAACCATACCGGTAAAGGCCAGCATCGTTTGGGAAGGATTCACTTTTCGCTTTCTATAATCTATGAAATATCAACTAGTATTCCACTGACAGATTTGGCAACAGAACTGCAGAATACAAATGATATTAAAATAATGGATATATACGGTGCTTAGTAAAAAGAGGAAGTTATCAGGTTTCCTCGGTACTAATCACAATCTTCGATACTGAATTATCTGAAAATATTAAACTCTTGTTTATTAATCATCGCATCTAAATTTCCATTGAAAAACCCAGACAATGCAATAGATGCTTCAATTTCTATCACACTTCTCGATTCTGTCAAAACGCTATCATTTGTGTTAATTGTGAAATAATACACACTGGCTCTTGTACCACTTCTGTAATATGCATTAACTGTAAACAATACCATCACTCTAATTCCTCTCCTGTCCTGCATTCATCAAAGAAAAACAGATAATGCAATATAAATGCACGAATCATTTAAACCTAGGAGACGCAAGAAGAAAATACCAGGATAAAACTACGGAAAGCTATTACAAAACCTTAAAAACTAATCCAACAGTTCAAAATATTGAAAATTTAGAGAAAAGGTTAGAAAGAATAGTTACGTCTTTCCAGGCTGCACTAGAAAAACAATCAATAGTTATCATAGAAAGTATTCAAAAAATGATGCGACTATGTTTATACAACTGTACAATATTTTTGAAACGGGGGAAAATTTACATCTCCGAGTTAGAAAAAGTCTACCCATAAAATGCATCGGAACTTTTGTGTCCTCATACCAGGTGCATCAAATAACCCACAGAATGCATGAAACGAAATTGATTAGTTTAGTTTAGTTTTTATTAACGTCGCACTAGAAGCAAAACGAGGGCTATTGGCGACGGACCTCGTAATTTGAACCATTTTCAAGTGACGAGGACGACACCTGAGCTAGCAGTCCCCTCTCCTAACATCCACACCACGCCAACGGGAGGACTTTAGGCCCCGAACAGGTTTAATGTGCATCAGCCCCGGCTACACGGCGGGTCTTTAGCGGCCAAGGATCGAACCCACGACAAACGAAATTAATATTGGATAATACCTTTATATAAACGTTTTTAACATTTTATATGTGGACAAATGTTCCATGATTGAAAAAAAAATTCTATACCTCCAAGGGAGGACAAAATTTTGCATTTAGCCTTTTTACTTCTTTTCATTTTTTAATGTTTTTTCTGAAATGGAATTGTAGAAGCTTTAAAAACAAATCAATTTGGTTCCATATCCCTCCCTTCAGCAAGACTGACGTTTGGATCTTTCAGGAAACTTTTTTTGAAACCTGGCGAAAAATTCCACTTTCCATGAAAAATAATTCTCAGACAAAACAAACCGGGAGGAGGACTGCTAATAGCAGTACCAGCAAACATTTCTGCTCTCCAAATCCCTACTTCAATAGTACAGATGCCAGACATAGAAATGTTAATTATACAAATATATACATTAATAATATCTCAATTTACATAATAAACTTATATACTCCACGAGGACTTAATATCTCATTCATAAAATCCTACTTAGAATCCTTAATTGATGCAGTCTTAATTTTTGGATACCTTAAACGACATCACCCGATGTGGGGTTCGAACAATATTTCGCCTCATAGTACTTATTTTGTAAAATGGTTAACTGACTCCAACTTCCTCTATCTAAATACAACTACTCCTACCCGCAGAGGCAATATAAGCGCAGCTACTCTAATTGACCTCACCCTCTTCTCTGCAAACTTATCTGAAATCACTAATACTTATTGTGGCGACCATGGTTTGCTGCTGTCGCGGAAGGATACAAGAAGGGAGAGAGTAAATAAGGCGCTGGACCAATGAAAGAAGAGGAGACGAAACACGGTTTACGCGAAGGAGAAAAACGCCAGAAAAACTTGCCCCGTCTTTGATAGAGGTCGTAGTGTAAATAGCTCCGCTATTCTTACTGTTTCAATAATCATGATATCATTAAGTTCTGTCAGCATTTGAATGTAAATATTATAAATAATTTAGTATATGCGTTGTGTGTGTGAGCACATTTTAAATAGCAAATAAATAATGTTGCTGATGAAATCAAGAGCATTCATTTATACAACACGCGACATGGTGTAGTGGCGATCCAGGACTTTGGACATGGCAATCTCTTTGTATCCGCTTATTGAAATTGCGAAAAGAACTTTTTAAGGTTGGAAAACTTTTTTAGTGCTTACTTCATATTGTAAGATCAATATTGTGGAATATTTTCGCTTACGATGTCTCACAAGGATAGTGCAGCGGCCATCAATATTGCACGTGTTTCAGTAAAAGTACCGCCCTTCTGAAGGGCGAATCCGGAGGTATGGTTCAACCAAATGGAGAGCCAATTCATTCTAGCAGGAGTTACGATAGAGATCACAAAATTTACCTCGTTATTTCTGCATTGCAGCCCGAAGAATTGGACATAGTTGGGGATATCATTTTGAATCCTCCTGCAGAGGAGCCATATACCGAGCTCCGAAACAGACTCAGCTCACAATATGCTGAGTCGGAGAAACAAAACTTACGTGATCTCATTTCGGAATGTAGCTCGGTGATCGCAAGCCTTCGCTTCTTTTACTGGAGATGAGCAAGAGAGGAAACAAGATGACGGAAGAATTACTGAAATCCCTTTTCCTACAGCGCTTGCCTGCCTACGAGCAGCAAATATTGGCTATCTCGAATGACCAACTGGAGAAACTGGCTGAGATGGCGGATGGTATCATGGCCGCTGCGGGTGCCATATTTCAATGATGTTCTAGTTACATCTGAGGATGAAGATCAACATTTTCACCATCTTAAACAATTGTTCCAACGTTTTTAAGAATACGAAGTGGTACTAAATGCCTCCAAAAGTGTTCTAGGCGAAATTTGGGTAAAATTTCTTGGATATATTGTGACTGCAGAAAGCATTTCTCCAATTCCAGAGAAAGTTGCGGCAATTACGAACTTTCCAAAACCAGAGACTGTGAAGGAGCTTCGTAGTTTCCTTGTAATCTGCAATTTTTAGAGATGATTTATTCCGCACGCTGCAAGAACGCAAGCAGAGCTGAACAGTTATTTAAATGGAGCCAAAGAAATAACCGAGCACCCATCTTATGGTCAGAAGACTCCACTGCTGCATTTGAGAAGTGCAAAAGTGATCTGGCAAAGGCCACATTTTTGTACCATCCTGCAGCAGATGCATTACTTACCATCGTGGTAGATGCATCGGACAAAGCAGTAGGTGCTGCACTCCATCAACAGGTATCTAAAGGATGGCAACCAACCTCTTGTTTTCTTCTCAAAGACTCTCCAGCTAAACGGAGATACAGTGCGTATGATAGAGAACTGTTTGTAGCTTACATGGCTATTAAATACTTCCGGCATATGGTGGAAGGACGAAATTTCATTTTATTTACGGACCACATGCCCTTGATAACATGCCTTTGCATTTAATCAGAAAGAGAATAAATTCTCTCGTCGACAACTAGATCTGATTGGTCAATTCACAACAGACATTATGTACCTGAAAGGATCGAAAAATGTTGTGACCGATGTTTTGTCTCGCATTCATATTTCAACGATCAGCACACCATGTGCTGTTGACTTCAAAAAGATGACTGAGGAGCAGCAGAAGGATTCCCAACTGCAGGACATTTTAGCTGGTTCTTGATCAACTTCCCTAGTACTACAACCTCTCCCAACGGGACAGCCTCAAGTTACCCTCCGTTGTTACGTGTCAACGGATCGCATTCGTCCATTTGTGTCAGAATTTTTAGGGGAGAAATCTTTAACAATTTGCATGCACTCTCGCACCCAAGAATAAGAGCGTCTCTAAAGTTGGTAGCTGAACGGTACGTGTGGCCGTCAATGAGACAGGATGTTACTCTATGGGATCGTACATGTTCACAGTGCAAACGTTTCTCGGCATACAAGAAGCGAGATCGGAAAATTTGAGCCACCAAGCTCTCGATTCGAGCACGTACACATCGGTCTTGTGGGACCCCTACCTCAATCAGAGGGCTTTCGTTACTGCCTCCCCTGTATGGACAGGTTCTCCAAATGGCCAGAAGCATATTCACTGGTAGAGATTTCAGCAGAGACCTTGGTCATGTTCTTCCACACTGATTGGATCTCTAAATTCGGTCCACCCCTCAGATTAACTACAGACCAAGGAACGCAGTTCGAATCATCTCAATTTGAGGCCCTATTGAAGTTCTTAGGCACAGAGAAGCAGTACACAACTCCATATCATCCGGCCGCAAACGGCCAAGTCGAGACGTTCATCGGCAGTTGAAAGCGGCTATAATGGCGCATGACAGTGCTCAGTAGACCACAGTATTACTCACCATACTTTTAGGATTCCGTGCTACTTGGAAGGAGGATCTACAAGCCATAGCAACGGAGATGATTTTATGAAGGTTACCCGACGAATTTTTATGGCCATCTAAACAGAATGCAGATCCTGCTACTTTTGTTGAGAGACTCGGAGAGTCAATGCAGCGTCTATCTCCTCCAAAGACTCAACATCACCGACAAAATTCGATTTTCGTGAGCAAGGATTTGACCACATGCAGCCATATTTTGCTACGTACAAACTCCATAAAAAAATGTTTGCAACCACCATACGAGAGTCCCTATGATATTGTCAACAACACCAAAAAGGTGTTTCAGATCTTGAGGCATAGAAAAGAGGTTTCAGTGGGTGTCGATCGGCTGAAGTCTCCCTACTTTCCAAAGAGTTGGTGGACACCCCAGCTGGAGTGCACAGGAAGGAAAAGGTGTCTTCTCAACCAAATGAAGTCCTGGATACAGGACAAGAAAATTCTATAGGAATTTCAAGCAGGCAAGAAACCACAACTCGTTCCGGCCGCAGAATGAGGTTCAACTCCAAGTATAGCTAAAAATCTCGCTATCGCTAGTTGGGGGCTACCTGGGGCGATCATGGTTTGGTGCCATCGTGGAAGGATTCAAGAAGGGAGAGAGTAAACAGAGAGCTGGACCAATGAACGATGAGGAGACGAAACACGGTTTACGCGAAGGAGAAAAACGTCAAAGCGACTTGCCCCGTCTTTGATAGAGGTCGTAGTGTAAACAGTTCCGCTATCCTTACTGTTTCTATGATCATGATATCATTAAGTTCTGTTAGCATTTGAATATAAATAATATAAATAATTTAGTACGTGCGTGTGTGCTTTAAATAGAAAATAATGTTGCTGATGAAATCAAGAGCCTTTATTTATGCGACATGCTATACTTTTTTTTTTTATCGGAATGCTCTTATGATAGCGATCGTATCCCATAATCACGGAACTATTTTTACAACTTCAGAATAAGCGAATTTCTAAGAAAAGAGACTGAAAATTAGCAATGAATCAAGAACAATGATTAGAAAATCTAGAAAACAAAATAGATTACCTCACTGATACAATCTCATAAATAATCCGAAATAACACCTAAGAAGTTCAATTATCCAATAAATCATTCCCTCCATGTAGTGGAACAGCACCTGCAATAATTTTTACTGGCTCAAAAAATTTTGCCACGAAATGGCAAAAAACGACATGTCACCACAATTGTGGATTAAATATGAATAGTATTCGAGCAAACTGAGATATTGTATTAAACAAGAGAAAGCAAAATACTGGGATGAAATATGTAATAAAGTATCTAATCCTAAAATCTTCTATAGTCTTCTCAGAAAATTTACAACTAACAAGAATATAGAATCGCCGTTAAACCTCTCCCAGTATCACAATAAATATGTAACTCAACCTCAAAAACAAGCGCATCTTTTTGCAAACTATTTCGAATTTATTAACGGTTCACACAAACCACTTCCCCTGGATTTTCTCTATAAAGAAAACAAACTTCTTTATAAACCTTTCCATATCTCCGAATTAAATAGAACTTTAAAATATGCTTAAAATACTTCACCAAGAGCATAGCAGATTAATTCAAC
This sequence comes from Nephila pilipes, assembly GCA_019974015.1. Classification (NCBI taxonomy): domain Eukaryota; kingdom Metazoa; phylum Arthropoda; class Arachnida; order Araneae; family Nephilidae; genus Nephila; species Nephila pilipes. The sequence goes on along the minus strand of BMAW01026942.1, from coordinate 14,327 downwards.
CTTCCTAAAAAAACTTGAACAATAACCAACGAATTGTTGTGTTTTAAACTATTTTCAACATTTATTTCAGAATTGAATTGTACCTTAGTCATGGAAACATGAAATTATTCTCCCAATTCTGAAACCATGTAAAGATAAAACTAAAATTTCATTTTATAGACCAAATAGCTATAACTTCCGTATTTTCTAAAACATTTGAAAGAATTTTAACGGATCTCATATCTTACTTGTTGACAATAGATCGAAAACTTCATTCTCATCATTACGGCTTTGCACCATTTAAAGACAGTTGAACTGCAACATACATCATTAATAAAGCTATCGCAGATGCCAAACGAGAAATTTTTTTTGTGAGAATTAGCCCGAATATAAAGGGATCTTATGACTCTGTTTATCTAGATGGTCTATTATACAAATGTCTTTAAATTGGAATTACCGGGAAAATAACTCTAGGGATTCACAAATTTCTAACTTCTAGATCTCTACAGATTCTATGGAGGGGTAGTCTATCATCGAAAAAGTCTGTTCTAAAAGGAGTATACCAAGGCAGTGTTCTCCCCTCGTATTATTTACTATTTATATGCATGGTATATTCAAAACATTGGAAACAAGAGTAGAATGCTCAGGTTACGTAGACGATATCTTTATTTATTTTTCTCATCAATCCCTGGATATAGTCAGTAAGAAATTGCAAAATACCTTTGAAAGAATAACTCAATGGTGCAACTATTGGAAATTATCCCTAAGTCCTGATAAAAGTACAATAGCAGAATTATCAAATAAGCGAATACAAAAGTTTCCTAATTTTATGTTGGCAGGATTCCCTCTCACATGGCAAACTTCCATTAACCTGTTCATCCGGAGTGTATCTAATGTAATTCCCAGCGTATTACATTAGATACACTCCGAGAATGCCTGCTGCAGACCAATGTATCAATAGAGATACTGTAACGTCGTGATCCCTGAATGTGTCGAATGAAATGGTAAACAAGGGATCACACAGCTTAAGAGGCGATAATTCTTTATTTAACAAAGATTAATTTAAGTTTACTCTTTTCCGCCTAGATTCTTTTTACACCATGCTACACATCTAATTACATAGCACCGAGGCAAAACGCATATATCTACACAGCACGTCTAAACACTTATAGTTCAAAAAAAAACTCCATTATCTCAGTATTCGAAGTAAAAGATTAAGTTCGCAAGCGAAGGCAATCGCCTCCCACTTATAGCTGTATCGCTTTCTCCGCTCCTTAGCAGGAATCCTCTTTCTTCTCTTTCACCCTTTTTAATACCTCGGGTAGGTATCTCCCCCGCCTTCCTTTTGAATTATTTTTCTTTTTTCCAAGAACAACCCAATCAAAAAGAAACTCCGTTTTGTCCCCTGCAACACTATTCGCTCGAATTGGACAATGTCCGTTTTTCCCCTGTGCAAGTCGGTGTCGGGCGTCACACAGCTAGGCCATAAATTCCCAAAATATCCATGACATGGATCGACAATACCTCAAAAGAGGATTCAACTTTGCCGCACCTGATTTTGTTCTTTATAGCTTTTAAGCTGTATATTTTCAATGAATGGGAAACTGGGAAACGAACCGGGTTCAAAACTAGTCTGTGGAGGGGTTATTTATAGCCTACGCTACAGCTCCCTTCCCCCTTAAAATGTCCATTTCACTGGACATAAGCACTGCAATGAACACTCACAGAGAAAATTAGTCCATCCAATGAGATAAGTCAGGGCAGCAATTTACAGTAATAAACACAAAAATAGTAATTCAAAAAATATATAATCATAAATACATCACAAGAAAAAAAAAGTCTAAATTCTAATCTTAGATTTTTTTTTTTTAAAACCTTTCTACATATTAATGTACAGGTTTGATTTTAAAGAAAATAAGACAAATGTGCTAATTATATAGCAATCCTATTATATAACTGAACAATATTTCAAACATTTCCTGTTTACACCTTCTTTCATTACATACTTTATCAAGAGGCAAAAAGTATTTCAAAAAATATATATATATAATTCAATCTACAAAAAGTACAAATAAAAATACAGTTTTTTCTTTCTTTTTTTTTTAAAAAATGAAAACATGTTATTCTAGTCTGCTTAATCCATCGGCATTGCCATGGAGCTTCCCTGGTTTATGTTTGATTTCAAAGTTAAAAGGTTGTAAACTCAACGCCCATCTTTGAAGTCTCGGGTTGGTACTCCCTATTTTGCTTAAATATTTTAATGGATTGTGGTCAGTTTCTATGATAAATTTTTGTCCATCCAAGTAGTGTTTTAAACGTTTTAAGCCAAATATTATTGCGGCTAACTCTCTTTCCACCGTACTGTAATTTTTTTCCGCTTTTGAAAATTTCTTACTTAAGTAAACGATTGGATGCTCTTCATCTTTAATCCTTTGAGATAGAATTACTCCCGCACCCACCTCACTTGCGTCTGTCTGTAAGATGAATTCTTCAGAAAAATCCGGGCGAATAAAACTGGCTTTGAGACAAGTTTGGATTTTAGCTCAATGAAAGCTTTCTCACAATTGTCATCCCAATTAATTTTCTCTTTTTTTATTTTTCCCTTCAAAGCGTCTGTTAGCGGCGAAGCTATAGCGCTATATTTAGGAATATAATGAGCGTAATAGCCTACTAATCCAAGGAAAGATCGCACTTGTGTTTTAGTTGTAGGCTGAGGGAAATCTTTTATGGCCTTTATCTTCAAATCGCTGGGGGATCTGCACCCCGAACCGATTTTATGTCCCAGGAACAACACCTCCTTCTGCGCGAACTTACATTTAGAGGGTTTCACTCTCAAACCCGCCTTTTTTAACCTCTCTAGAACAATGTCAATGTGTTTTACGTGATCTTTCCAATTTTGTAAAAAAATGGCAATATCATCAATATAAGGTAAGGCAAACTGCTCTAACCCTTCCAAAACCTGGGCCATTAATTTACAAAAATAATAGGGCGCACATACTAAACCAAACATCATCTTTTTAGGTATGTAGGAGCCAAATGGAGTGACAAATGCTGCGTACTTCTGAGCTCTAGGTGTAAGAGGAATTTGAAAATACCCCTTTGCCAAATCCATAACCGTAACATATGGTGCCGCACTTACTTTCTCTACAATATCTTCCATATTTGGTAATGGAAAGAATTCAGCTCGAGTTACCTCATTCAAGCGTCGATAGTCAACACACGGACGAGGGTCTCTATTTGGACTTTCCACTAAAATAAGGGGAGATGTAAAATCGGACTGGCCAATTTCGATTACACCTAAATCTAATAGCCGCTTAATTTCCTCCCTTAGGATGTTAATTTGTCTTGGCGACATACGATAAGGTTTGGTTTTAATTGGCTTTTCTGTCATTAACTCAATATCCATTTGCATTAGATGAGTCGTCCCAGGATCGGGAGAGAATACTTCCTTATTTTTAGAAATTACATTTTGTAATTCGTCAATTTGGTCAGGTGTTAATTTATCTTGCAATTGACTTTCCCTCAGTATTTCATGATAGTCAAATTTCGTGCATTGTTTGTCCGGATACGGAATTTCAGCATCCCCCTCTATTTCGTCAGCGATATCTTCTATGACAAGATTAACTAATTCCGGCCTCTTATGATACGGCTTTAATAAATTCACATGGTAGATAGTACTGCGATCTCTTTTTCCGGGTAAATCTATAACATAATTCGTCTCTGAAATTTTATTTATCACTTTACCCGGCCCTATCCAATTCACATCCAGTTTATTCCGTTTGGATGTAGCCAGCACCATTACCAAATCGCCTTCAAAAAATTTTCGTTCAACTGCGTTACGATCGTACCACGATTTCCTTTTTTGTTGACATTCTTTCATTCTTGTCATAGCAAGATCTTGGCAACGTTTTAATCTATTTATCAAGCGTATTATATACTCCACTACCGGTTGACTCGTATCCTTTTCATCAAACCATCTCTCATAAATTAATGTTTGAGGGGTTCTCAAATTCTTACCCATTACCAGTTCTGTGGGACTAAACCCCGTACTTTCATGGGTTACCGTTCGCAGAGCGAATAACGCCGAAGGTATGACACTCTCCCAATCTTCTCCCGATTCTACGCATAAAGCTTTAATTATGCGCTTAATTGTCCTATGTACTCTTTCCACAGAATTACTTTGTGGGTGGTTAACAGACGAGTGAGTTACCTTTTTCCGAACCTATCGAAAAAAGTGGTCGTCAATTCACTGGTGAATGAGGTTCCCAGGTCGGATTGTATTTCTCGAGGAAAACCTGTCCTTGAAAAGATACTCAAAAGTGCATCTATCACGTTTAGAGAGGTAATGCTTTCCACAGGGATGGCTTCTGGATATTTAGAGGCTACACAAATCGCCGTTATCAAGTATCTATTTTTTTTGGATGAAATGGGGAGCGGCCCTACAGCATCTATATTAATTTTAGTAAAAACCTCTGTAATTATCGGTACTAACTTTAAGGGTGCTTTAGCCTTATCTTGAGGTTTTCCTACTCTTTGACACGCATCACAAGTCTTAACGAACTCTTCTACATCTTTATAAACATTCGGCCAAAAGAAATATCTTAAAATTCTGTCCTTGGTTTTTGTCACACCTAAATGCCCCCCTATCTCGTCATGGCTCAGACTGCTAATTTCGTGCCTGAATTTCAGGGGCACGCACACTTGTCTGATTTCTTCTCCTCGTTTAGTTTTCGTTACCTTAACTAATTTCCCGTTATAAATCCCAAACTCTTTATCAACTCCTGTTTTGGCTTTATCCCATAATACTTTGAGATCCTTGCATTTTTTCTGCTCCACCTCAAATTCGGAACTATTTATTTTAGCTAAAATTATCTCTTTTCCTTCTTCAAATGGAGGAATCTCAAATTCCTTTTCTTCTTTTCCTTCGGACGGGGAAACGAGTTTTAACGGGGGGTCGACCTGTCCCCTAGCGATTATTTCCTTTCCAACCTCAGTGGGGTGTATTTTCCCCGCACTTCTCGTCACTTCAGCGTTAATTAATTGTATGCCCTGTTCACTAGAATTAATAAGTTCCGCCGTCCGATTGCCTAACAAATAGGGATCGTCACAGCGTCCGTCAGGTTTTATCGCGGCTTTGGTATAAAACTCACCACCTTTTGTTTTAATTTTGATTTTAGCCAAAGGTAGACAGTGACATACATCATCTAAAGGGCTTTTCAGCGAAACGTATTCCCCTAGGAGATCACTTTCTTGTATCCAGCTCCGCGCACATACATCTATGGATGATCCCGAGTCTCTCAAGCACATGCGATCTACGCCATTAATTTCCATTTTAACTTTGAATTTTTTAAAAGGATCCTCATTTTCAAAGTTAACATTTAAATTTGCTATAGTTTCGAAACTATTTTTCCTCAGTTTTGGGCAGGATGGCTTTATATGACCTATTTCGTTGCAGTAGTAGCATATAATCTGCCTCTTCCTTTCAAATTGCCTCTCTCTTTCCCTCATTCTCTCTCTTCTAAAATGAGAGCTTTCCTGATTTACTTCATCCTTACATGAATCCTTTTTTGGTGAACTAAAGGCCTTACCTTTGCCAACAAAGTGACTTAATTTATTATTACTTTCAAATGGCTGTTTATCAAAAGACTTACGATCCGATGTTTTTGTCGCACCTTGCTTTCTACGTACTTTTTTAACAGTCTCGAAATGATCTAATTTTTCAGCTAAAATCGTAGCTTCTTTGAATTCATCCCATGAGTCTATAAAATGGTCAACCAACTCTATGGGAGCTCTCTTTTTTAATTGTTCAGTTAACATTAACTCTTTTAATCCGACAAAATCATTTACCTTCATCCCGGCTAACCAATTGTCCAGATAGGACCTTAAATCAAACACTAAATCAGACCACAATGTACCTGGTCTTCGCTGATGGGATTCAAATCTATCTCTAAGGGCCACAGGTGTAAGTTGGAACCTATGTAAGAGTAAATTTTTTATGTGAGGGTAATTGTCACCCATCTCTGGTGGTTCTTTCACCACTAACTCCACGATTTCCATCGGAAGTAACGGAATCAGCTGTGAAACCCATCTTTCCTCTGCTACCTTTTCTTTTTTGGCTTGCCTCTCAAAAATTTCAAAAAATAAATTTATATCAGCATTCTTAGGATCAAATTTAGGCACCAGATCTTTTAAATTCACCCTTCTATTTACCCCCTGGCCTGCTAAATCTTCCGACGATACACTCGCCCTATCTGTGATATTAGCCAGTCTCATTCGTTCGAGCTCATATTCCCTAATTTGTCTACGCTCTTCGAATGCCATTTTTTCTCGCTTTTCTTCCAAGACTCCCTCCATCACTGCTTTAACTATTTCCTCCTCATAGGACTCACTTTGAATAATTCTATTCATGATTTCCACTTTTGTAAAATTGTTTTGGACTTCAATACCCAATTCCCTTGCTATTTCTATCATATCATCTTTTTTTAGCTTCAAAAGATACGCCATGATGTATAAGTAAATACAGTTCTCAATCTATACTTAAATATCACAAAAAAAATAATGCTCTGAACAGTACTACAAGTTCAGTAAATAAATCACAACTTATTACAAGCAAAATTTTAAAAATAAATACCTAATATGCAATGAATGTACCCATCCAACAATAATAAATAAATAAACTAAGAGTTTAACTACATACGCAAATTAAAATAACAAATTTACAAAATTATCCAATTCAATTACAAGAAAAAACAGCTATTTAATCTCTTAGCAGAGTGTCACAATTTTCTTAGCATATATAAAACTCTACAAAATTCTACACAGAAAAGATATAAAAATATGCTGCCCCGAGAATAATCTCAAAGAAAAGACTCACCTCTCTGTCGCTTGTAGAAGAAACCCAATAGCTGATGGTCGTTCCTTCTCACGTAAAGAATCTTTATCACTTTCGTAGAACACCAATTGTAGATCACTTATGATGAACAAAAACTGTAGATTTCGTTGTAAAACAACACTTGTAGA
>BMAW01026939.1:0-22127 GCA_019974015.1 Nephila pilipes | reverse complement strand
TACGATGCATTTTGTTTCTGTACGTTCCCGCTAATTAAATTCTTTTTTCTGAAAGTAAGAAATGTCAGATTCGGTAAGAGATGACTAGGATAGGACCTTGGTGAGAGTTTTTGGGTAATTTGATACTTTTTAAAAATAGAATTATTTTTTTAAACAAATTCAGAGAAATTTACTGAAATCAGTGAATTTAAAACGATGTGAACAACAGCGCGTGATGGCGAACTCACGAATTTTGTAAAAAATTAATTGCAGTCTCAGCTTTACTGATCACTTTTATGTGGTGATGTGATGTGATTGGTTACTAATGTCGCAATGAGAAGCAACACTAGGGCTATTGGTGATGGAACTCGTAATTCTGAACTACGCTAAGTGATGAAGATGACATTCGAGCTGGCACTTTCATCTCCAAACTTCTACACCAAGCTAACGGGAGGGCTTGGGAGCGCTACCAGATTCAATATGCATCATTCCTACTTCATGGAGGGTATTTAGTGGCATCAGAGTTCTAACCCACGACTTGACGAAACTAAAACTGACCGCAAGTTGGCGACCATGGCCACTTGGCTACCGTGGCACACACCCGAGTAATATAATTCATTGTTAAAAATTTATAAACTGTTGAATTTTCTTTTCAACTTTCACCCACATTATTATTTCGTATTATTTTTTTTGTGTGTTTTCTTAAGTGCTTATGGAAATTTCAATTTTATTTCGCTTTCTTACAACGTTTTTCTGAATTTCACTTGGTGTGTGTGTGTGTGTGTGTCATCAAATTTTCGATCGTTAATTTAATCAACTTCCCATCAAGCTAGAGCTTTGAAATTTTGGGAATCGTTCGTACTCGCCTAACAATGCAATATTTATACGTTTGCGACAAGTTTTAACTAATATTTCAATAATTTTAATAAGTCAAAATATTCTTTCCTCTAGGCGCTTTTAGGATTGAGGGAAAAATTTCTTTCCCCCTCTGGGAGCACCGGGCACTCCCCACACCGCATGAGGTTATCGTAAACCTTTTGTACTCACAAAGGGGAGATACTATCTCCCCTTTAAGTCAGTAATCATTCGCAAGAAAGAAAGTTTCCAATATTAGGCGCCGTGTCTTATCACAATAATTTTTTCTGAATTCTGGTTCCCATTTTTTTTTTAATAGAATGACTTACAAACTTTCAAATGCATGTTTTGATTTTATATTATGAATTTTTTAATACGCTCACAAATGTCTCTTTTTAAGTAAATTTTAAAGATAAAATAACTAACAGTATTAACTAATATTTCAATAATTTTCTCTAATAAACTTTGCCACCATATAAAAACGTTGCTTTTAAAAACGTTGGTTTTTATATCGAATTTTACCATATATGTATCAGTCAGCTATCAAGTTGTACAGACATTCTGTATTTGATAATGTGTTGTCATTTTCGAAGTATTTGGAAAACTATTGAGCACTAGATATACCACACAACGACTTGCCTGTTCTGTGAAAGTGAGAAGTCGTACTTGGATTTTATATTGTACAAAATGTTTTTGAAACAATTTAAAATTAATAAAGCTCAAATCATTCAAAGCTATAATATTACGATACATATTTAAAACTGCTCCTCCTAATCTTAAAAATGAAACTGAAAAAAGGGATATTTTTTTTCAAAGTTAGAAAAATGACTTATTTTTTTTTGTTACATTTCGAATTCTCTATTGGTTAGATGTCTTATTTATTTTGATTATCTAATTATTTTTCTTTGAATAAAATATGTTTCGTGTCCTAAATTTTAATGCCAAACAGATTTTTAATTTTGTTTTAAGCGGTAAAAGTGAAAATTAGTGTATTTATGAATCTTTTTTAAAAATTTTAAGGTACAATGTGAAAAAAAATGTTTGTTATTTTAGTATAAAATCCTTTTTCCACCTGAAAATATATTTTCCTAGTGGATCTTTATTTTTTCTTATAACCGAAATCAGTATTACTAGCTAATACAAATATTAAAAGCTAGGAAATAAAAAAAAAAGCTCAGCTGGATAAATAACATATTTTACTTTCTTAGATTAATTATTAAAAAATTTCGATCACTTTGGTGAAAAATGGTTTAAATTTTCCCGACTTCCGCAATTGATTCAATTCAAATAGATTTTAATTATTTAAATTCGCAAGAATTTAATACACTAAATTTAGCGATAGTGTATATTAAAGGTGGAAAAATTAGTTAATTAAATACTTTTGATAGATTAAGAATGAAATTTAAAAAAAAAATTAAATTTCCTTCTAGATCTGTCAAAAAATAAAATTTAATTAGTTACTTAAACTAACTTAATCTATCAAAAATGAAATTACTTAATTAGGAAAATTTATTTTTTAAATCATAAACATAGAATTAATTTCATCAAAAAAACTAACATTACTGTTATATTTAGTCTCTAAAAATGACTAAACCATCTATTTTTTATTATTTACTTAGTAATATTTCTTGAATTATTATCCTTTGATTGATGCACTACTTTTGAATGTATGAGAACTAGGTTGGAAGATGTGAAATTGAAAAACGTAAACAAATTTTGGAACTTGACCAAGTACTCTTTTTTTTGAGATTTTAGAAATTTTGTGTCATTTTTTCGCTAAAGTATTTTCGAATACTAATTTTATTTTATTTTGACCTATACTTTACCATTTGCTGATCTTTTGGGTGACTAAAACAGTCAATACGAGTTATTGATGATATCTCGTGTTTGGCTAGGAATGAACATCGAGCTAATTCTAAATCCCTTTTTGTATTTATCATTCCGTATATATATAATCTCAATGATATAATAATTTTTATGTAAATGATTCCCTTTTATTATTGGAATTTTCTTTTCTTTTTTTTCACATTTTCCTTGTTAGTGAAGTGCAATTAATGATCAATTGTGAAAGTGATCAGTTATTAAAAATATGTATTGACATTATATGAAAATGTAATTAATATCAAGAAAAGCAGATAAATGTTTTAAATATAATTTTTTTAATTAACTGAAACACATAATAATTGGTTTTTCTCAAAGTTACAAATTTTAAAGACATTTTTCACGTTTTGTGATTTTTCAATACATTAATGCATTTAAAATGCTACTCCTTCCACAAATGTTTACCAATCACTACTGTTTTTTTCTGTGTGTTATGTATAACAAAACTACTGAATCTTTTCCAATAAATTGTATCCTTTTTTTAAAAATGTTTGGTATTTAGAGTTTTTGCTTAATTTTAGCATACATATCAATATATATTTTCTCTCTCTTTCTAAAAGCTATGTAAATTTTTATAAAATAAATCTCTGAAGTTGCTTAAGACATCACTGAAATTTTTTTAAAAAAATTTCACATTAAAATATTTATAAATACAAAAAGAAATTTTTTTTTTGAAATTTTCCAAATTTTTTTAAAGAATTTAAATTTTTAAAATTGTATCAGAAATATATACACATTTTCATCTGAAATCATTAACTGGAATATAAACACTGTATGACGATCTGATGTGTAATTTTTAAATGAGTAAGTAGAGAAAATGGTTCAAAGGGTACCGAGTCCTCTTACTACCAGATTTACAAGTATTGTCTGTATACCCATTTTTTTGTGAATTCCATCTATTCAATGGGTAAACATAAATGCAATTTTTCGTTAATCTTTTTTATCTTTTGTCAATAAATTTTTATTAATAATTTTATTCAGTGTATATACATTTCAAATATTATTATATTCATAAATATATCCATTTTGAATGCACATCGTCCGCATACATATTTGTTAATACAGATATTATTAGATTTATTTTTCTTGCATAAAGCATTACGTAAGACAAAATTTCTCCCAAATTTTACCTACATTTCTTGCATTCATTTCATAAACCGCTTCCGCCTCACTATCGGAATTTTATTCATTACACTTCAACATAGTAACGCAACTATACATAAGTTGCGGTTCATTCACAAGTTGGGTTTCTTTAATCAAATAACGTCATACAAAGTCCTAAAAGGTTAATTGAAGGAATATACGCGTGAAAACTGCGATCTAAAGGTGAACTTAAATGAACAAAAATGTTTATTTGTAGATAGATTATCGATTTACCTTGAAAAATTCAATTTTTTGTTTAGAAAATAAACTCAATTTCCAATTTTTTTTTAAAACTTTTTTCTGAAACAGTTTCTACCTTGCTTTAACTGTATTATAATAAACATTTAGCCTCACTAAATTTCTAGATTTTATACCCTTACTTTGAAAATGCACAGTCGAAATGGTCGTTTGTGACATGATAAGGTTTTTCCTTTTCGTAAAAGCAATCGACTCAAAGTTGTTTATTTATGTACTGGCTCATTTCATTTTTCGTACATTCTCATTTCATTTTTGTTATTCTGCAACAAATGAAACGATTTTTGTAAAATAAGTAATCGGTCAATTCATTGATTTTTGTGTAAAAATAGTTGAACAACATTTAGAAACAAGAAAATATAGATCTTTCATATAAAATGAATGCAGATATATATAGACTACATTATATCATTAAAACCCAATAAGTAATACTTATACTTATCAAATTTTTAAGCATAATATGAGAAACCCGTCAGTTAGACGGGCTTCGTAAATCTAGCGTTATGGGTTTTGGATTTAGAATAAAGTTGTGTATAATTAAAAGAATAAAAGATGTAAAAATCCCAGATCATTACTTTGAAGGTGTCTTCGCCGAACGTTAAAGAGCTTGATCGAAACTTCGAACATACGAGGGATGTTCCGAAAGAAAGATTCATCATTTTTTTTCACAAGGAAATTTTACTGGGGGGGGGGGGGGGGGGGGGGGGGGGTGGGCGGGAACTATACACCTTGCACTATTTTTCGACATAATCGTAAACTAAGTTAAGACATTTGTCGAAGTGTGCAATCTGTTTGGAGAAACCACTCTGATAAAGCACAGTACCCTGCAATGCAAGGCATTGACGCACAGCCTGCTCCACCTCAGTATTGTTTTGGATGAATACGCAGTGTGCATGTCACGACTGACACTGTTATGTGCCTATCCACTAGCACTCATGTTCTGTACTCTAGCAGTGTTGTTTTCTTTCGTAGATGGGGAGGGACGACCATTTCGTCCACACTCTGCCTTCTTTCACTGAGCTTGCAACACCAGCGTCCAACCATTTGACGAGACATGACCCGTTCACCACACACGGTCTCTAGGCACTCATGGATGACTTGTACCACGGGACCATTTATACCGGACAACAACAACAGCACGCACTTCCATTGTCGACCACGTTGTCAGTCACGTCTCGGGCACGCTGGTCTGCTGCGATTCTCTTTTCTTCGTCACACCTTCTCCATTGACGCTACTTCCGTCGTTGAACCAGCAACGAGTGAGGATTCTCATGGCGGTTGTTTGTTTCATCTGGAGAACCAAATGCTCTTTCAAAAAATGACGAAACTTACTTTCAGAGCATCCCTCGAATTTAAAGGCAGAAAAATTGTTCCATGTTTCATATAAGTTTGCGACGTAGTAACACATACATTCGCTTATGATGCTGCTTTCTTAAAATTTAAGAAATATACCTATGTTCCTCTTGATCAAAGAGAAGAAAAAATAGGATATCAAAGCTTTATTTTACTCAAATTTACAAAATTGTTATTGCATCTATTTTATTACAATTAAAACGTCTTAGTAAGATGAAGAATGTTAAGGTAGCTAATGTTTTATTTTGTTTGTTTGTTTTCTTAAATATATTCTATGGATACTAAACAAAAGCAGCAATATTTTAAATTAACATAAATTAATAAAAAGAATTTTTTTTAATGACTGGGCTGTTATTGTTATTGTAAAGTATTTTTACGTTTGTAATAATTGTTGAAATCGTCAACCTAATATCATCTTCAGCATCCAATCTGTTTCTGTATTTTGTTTTTGTCACAGCTTACAAAGAGAAAGATTATTCACATATATAGGTTGAAATATATGGCATTAGACGTATTACTGCTGTTTTGGTAATTTCAGGATATTCTTTTAAAATGTCAATCCAAAAAAAAAAAAAAGAAAAATGTATAATATCAACTGGACTAAAATTTAGTTTCAATGCAGTGTTGACCGATGTATCAATTTGTTGTTCTTTTTTGTTTATTGGAAGTTTAGAAGTGTCACAGTCTCGAGAAGGAGTTTGGATCTAAGATAATTTTTCTTTTTGAACAATGAAGTATTTAAGAAATGTTTTTTGCAAGTCTGATTAATGTTGGACCAAACTAATTTTTATATTTTTATTGGGATTAGCTTTACCGTCTACTAAAATGCTATGTAAATTAGGAAAGTTTCAATATGGTGTTTCAAAATGCAATCGGCCCAAAATTTCAAATTTAAAAAAGTGGCGTCAATTTTATTTAAAACCTTGAAAATAATGAAATAAGGGGACACACAAATAAGTGAGCGATTCTTCACCTGAGTCAAAGAATGAAGACTAATATGAGACCTAATGCGTCTCGATTAATATATTTGAAACACGTGACTTTTACGATATTTAAGATTTTATTTTATCTACAAAATATTTATTTATATTTATTTTTACAAGTTAACTGCCTTTAAGAATTCGATCTTTTATAAAAATTAAAATTTTACTGAAATTTTGGTTCTTGGATTAAGCATATAGTGATCTCATGCGGAACCCCTGTCAAAGTTCCTGGGAACCCAGGTTGAAGACCCCTGTTTTACAAGAACAAATGATATTTAGTCATTTATCATTAAAATATAAGAAACGAAAGATGGAATACATTTTACACCCCAAGAAAAGGGATTGATTCGGATAATTTTTTTTTTTTTTAGCTTTAGTTTTTATTAACGTCGCACTAGAAGCAACACGAGGGCTATTGGCGACGGACCTCGTAATTTTGAACCACGGTCAAGTGACGAGGACGACACCTGAGCTGGCACCCCCCTCTCCTAACATCCACACCACGCCAACGGGAGGACTTTGGGCCCCGAACAGATTTAACGTGCATCAGCCCCGGCTACACGGTGGGTCTTTGGTGGCCAAGGATCGAACCCGCGACTGAACGAAAACCGCCAGCCGCTATCCACGACCTTGACCACTAGGCTACCGCGGCCCCTTGATTCGGATAATACTGAGTAATATTATAAATTACGTTACTCTTTAAAAGATAGTAAAGTTGGAATATTAAATTAATGTTCGAGCTCTTTTTTTATCGGAAACATTATTTCGATATTTCGGGTTCTATTCTTTGACATTACACGAAGACAGTTTTAAGATATATTCTGATGCCTAACAGAGCAATTTTATTTCAAACAGATAACTGATGTGTACTTGAAATTGAATGCTATATTTCGAATAAAATGAAAAAAAGCAACATCTATGCAACATTTTGCAATGAAATAACTTATGGCAGTAAAAATTTGTAGCAAATCAAAACATAATAAAATTCAGAGTACACACTTACTTTGTTCTTTCACCAGAGCACGTGTCTTTGTTCAACGGCTCAATCCCCACACTCGCAGAGGAGAGAATCAGGAGAAAGACTGACCACTGGTCATTTCCCTTATATCGATTACATTCAAAGAAGAGGGAGGAGTCCGTTTGTGTTTCCAGAGCGACAGGGTTTGTTTTATTTTATTTTTTCAGGAAATAAAATAGCACTCAGTTAGTGCGTCATCTAAGAATAAAAGCGTGTTTATACGGATCATTTGTCCTTTGCTCGAGCAATAGCATTTCCCTGCCGGGAAAGAAATCTTACGAGGAATGTAATGATGTGCCTGTTTGAGCTCTCGCCAAACTAACAATTCTCAAGCTCATAAATATAAAACTGGCGAATGATAATAAAAATTTGGTTAGTTGTAAAGATTTATTTATACGAAATTGAGATGGGAGTATGAAAGTTTTATGTGTTATGATTAGTGTTTAAATGAAAGAGTTGAAATATATGCGTGTAAAATAAATTTTACACTTTTTAAGATAATTTAAACAAATGACAGGTAGATTATCTTTCAGGAATTATTGATTAAAAACACTGAGAGAATTAATCTTTTGTATTGAATCTATTTATTTAGATCGATTTCATTAAAATGTAACATAATGTATTTCTTATTGCATCGTAAGAAAAAAAAAGTGTTTAATGAGTAACGATAAGTGGAAGTTTCATATATATTAAATTAAACTCAAATTTCTTTAAACAGAAATTCTATTCTATGTATTTCAGTGGTTAATCATGAGTTTCGAAGAGTGGAATTGTTTACAGTCTTCGTTCGACCAAAGAGAAAAAAACAAAAATGTTGCGAAAAAAGTGTTTAATAGCTTCGTAAGTGGCCAGTCACTAGCTCCAGTCTTCATTTAACCAAAGGGTAGAAAAAAATGTGGTAACAAAAAAACCCGTTTAATGAGTAACAATGGATAAGAAATTTCTTTAATAGTAAATGAAATTCCTTCTGTGGGTAAGCCCTGGTACCTCAGACACAAGTTGCGTAGATGTCTAGTCATTAGTTATAGTCTTCTTTCGAACAATGATACGAAAACATATGGTAAAAAAAATCGCTTCATGTAATGGTGACCAGATTTAAACATTCGCAAAGCGAGACACCATTGACAAGTGTGTGTGTGTGGTGGTGGTGGGTTCTTAATTAAAAATTTGGTACCTAAATAAATTACTTACCTTAATCATCTGAATAGCTGATTTGTTAATATCACTTGTTTAACTAGCAAAAGTACGATGTGTATCGTATGAGAGACGGTTACAAAACTCAATATGCGAAGGCGTTACTTCGTGGACGACCAACAAACTCCTTGCATCCTGACCCTTCTCCTCTCTAAAATTCCCCTGAGTTTCCAATTTTTGTATAAGATGTAATTCCTTTGCAACAGTGTTCCAAATGATGCTAGATAGCTAGCGGAACATTATCTTCAAAAGAATAAAATCTGTGGAAGTGTACAAAGTGTTCTCTCTTCATTTTACGGATACAAAATGTTTTCGTCGCTGCCAATGCCGAAAAATGCCTCTGTTCATTAAGTCCAAACAATGGTGGTCGAATTCCAGCAACTGTTCACAGCGAACTTTGATAAGCAGTTCCTGATAATAGGTTCTCAATAATTATTAATTTCGTTATTAAAATTTAACATTATAAAATTTACAAAAATAATATAAGGCTCATATCCTGGTGAAATAGCTACATGGAAGCCGAAAACCGTATATTCCCTTCCCTTCTCCCGCCGTTCCGTAGCTTGTCGTGCATTCTTTCTAAAAATCGGGACTTTCTTAAAACCCTGCGGGACGCGAGATAAATTGTTAAGAATCCGGACTGTCCCGCTAAAGGAGGGACGTCTGGTTACCTTAGCTTAATGAGTACCAATGAATAACAAAGTTTTTTTTTTTATTGTAAATGATAATCTTTTTCATGTGTAGGCTCTGGTATCTAAGTAGTGAGTCACGAGCTTCGCTGCACTCTTGAGTCATTGGTTCCAGTCTTCATTCGATCAAAGAGAAGAGAAATGTGGTAAGAATAAAGCCATTAATGAGTAAAAAATGTTCTTAATTGTAAATGAGAGGCCTTTCCATGTACTGATTTTGTATGTGAATGATGAATTATGAGGCTCATAAGCGGCGATTCATTTATTTCAGTCTTCATTCGACTAAAGAGAAAAAAGATGGTAAAAAATCATAACAATGAACAAAGAATTTCCATAATTGTAAACAAAATTCCTTTCATCCTGGTATCTCAAAGGGGAGTCACAAGCTTTGCACGCGGGGAGACATTGGCTCCCATCGGCATTCGATCAAAGAGGTATAAAGGTAATTGTCACGCGTTAAAATCATGAGATATTCCTCCATTAGCTTTCGTGTAGAACCGCAGCGACACCGGCGCAAACCTACCAACAAGTAATAATCTCTGAGTTGATGAAAATTATCTCACAAATATTCCAAATTCTAAAGTTTCATGAGAGCCCGCCGCTTATTTATTCTAATTTCGTGTTCGATGGATAGGAATTCTTAAGATGCACACAAAATTTATTCGAAGACTTTAACAATCGGAAAAACTATTCACAAATATTATTTACGCTTCGTATGTATATTGCATTTCTAAGAACTATATACACGTGTAGTAATTATTTAAACTAAACTCGTATGATCACAAATTCTCTCCTAAAAACCGATATTGGAATTAATATTTATTCATTGGAAAGACGAAAATTTTATATGGATAACTTCTCAGTCTGAAAGTTCTAAATTGTTTTTACAAAATACTGTTGCAAAAGCAACAAATATATCAATTTTTTTTCAAACAAAAGAATAATTAATAATATTATGAAAAAAGGTAAAATTTATTTGCCAAATGATATTTTGGGGAAAAAAAAATTATTAAGTAACATTTACTGCGTATAACATTTGAAAGGGAAAAAATAAACATATTTTATCTTTCTTAAAAAAAAACTACTTTCAATTGCCCACGCGATGTAAATTTAAACGACAGGTATCCTATTATTGTAATTAATTTTCTTAAATATTATAAATAATTAGTTTAATACTCTTTTTCATGTTTTTAGTTATCTGTATTAGTGTGGAAACCAAATAACAGAAATAGTGAATGATATACTTTGAAAAGCACTAAAAAAAAGAAAGAAAGACGATTTTGAATCAAAATTTTCAGCGTATTCATGATCAGTAGCATATCTAGAAAATAATTTTTGGGGGATGGGGTAGAGGGGGTTGCATATCGTCAATACCATGAAAAAAGCAATTTTTTTAGTTTAGAATTGCCACTTGGTATATAGTAAATAAGGCGCTATATCAGTCTTATTTCGCCTTTTTAAAACTATTCAGGTATCGATACAATTTTACTAGTTGTAAAAATTTAAAAACTGAAAATCATTTAAGAAATATAATTAAGATACCATGAGAATAAAATTTGCATTTTGGGGGGTGCATTTTTTAAGGATGCATTCAGAGACAACAAAGATTATTCTGCTCTTTTCTCAGGAATCGGTTGAGTTGAAACCCTTTATTCTCTTCGTGATGAAAAAAAAAAATTGAACATGTTGAGAAAAAAAATTATTGTGCTTAAAATTTAGATTATCTTTAATAGTATAATAAAAGAATTATTCTGAAATATTTTTCAATTTCGAGAAAAAGTCTTAGGGGGGCGCATATGTCCCTTTGCACGCTCCCCCCAGGTACTTACTGTTCATCCCTGTGTATGATCTTGAAGGATTACCTTCAACATAGTTTTAACTGACAGAAATTAGACTTTCTTATCAACCAAACTTATTAATATACTCAGTTTGAGATAAATTAAGAAAAGTAACCCTTTATTTGAGACTTTATTGAGATATCAGCTAAATAAAATGCGGAAAAATAAAATTCGAATTGCATTTGAGCCGGTCCAGGATATCGAAAATCTGGTTTAATCGGAGATAAAGAAAAAAAAAATGAAATAAATAAACTTTGTGAACAATAGAAGAGGGTCCTTTTATTTACATTTTCTTTCTAGGCAATATAGCCAGTTGTAGTCGTATGCCATTTGTCAATGGTGATAAAAGGTGTAACTAAGGTTTTGTTGACTCTTTAGAGAAAGAGAGAGTACATTTAGCTCCTTCCCCTCACCCCACTTTTTTTCATTCACTCATTGTTGGAAGATTTCAGAAAAGAAAATAGTTTTTTTAAAAAAAAATTACGTGGATTAAACAATTAAATGTTATCATATAAATTCGTTGATCACTTCTCAGATTTTTTTTTTTTATATAAAAAAGCTGTAACTGTATAAACTGATCTGAGTCAACCAACTACCAATTCTACTACCATCCTCAAATCCTTACTATTTTATCTATTTGAATGCAAGAAAGTGAATAAGAAAGAGTAAAAAATAACGAATGTTTATGCGGAATTATATTTTTTCTCCCATTTTTAAAAATATGTTTATCCTACTTTAATTTATTGTTTTGTGGTTTTTCCTATCTTTAAAAATAATTTCAAAAATCGGAGATTCTGCGGAACCATCATTATTTTCTCTCTCCTTTGTATGCAGATTTTTGTGTTCAAATAGCCAAAATAGTAAAGATTTGAGGACGGTAGTAGAGATTCCATAGGATTAACACTATGTCCACGAATTCAAAATGGATGGTAAACTGGAGCCTTAAAAGGATCTTCCGCATCTTTAAAATGGTGGGACCTGATGCAGTATGCACCATATAGACAGCATTTTGTCTTTTATGGTGTCGAAGTTCTTTTGATTACAACTTTCCCGTACGTTTTGCAATGTTAAGCCTAAATGCCAGATATATTAATTTGGCGAAAAAAATCCAACATGGAATCTGGGTGTATATTGTATCTAAGCCAATCGTTGTCATCTAAATCAACTTATTATTGGAGTTATCAGACAATATTGCTACGAAAATTATTTTTAGTGTGGGAGTGAAAATCAATACCAACTCGGAAGATAACAACAAATGATGATTTATTCGTAAGGCTTTAGAACAACACACAGGTCGCACAATTTGGACAATAACAGACACAGCACTTACACAATTCTATGACACAGATACAGGAGCAAAGCGCACATTAAGTACAATCACAATTATTTCAGCAACGTTCTGCTCTGCAGCTTATTACTCTTCAGAGCGGACAACCTCCGCAGTAATATTTTGCATTTACAGAGCAGGTTCCGACGATTCCCATCAGATACACATTGCTTCTTCATAAATTCACCCGGTATGCCTCACTTCAAGTGCCAACAGCGTTCCGTCGATCCCTCGATCGATCTCCTCAACAGAGTCCCTAAAGACAGACTCTCTGTAACAGTTCTTCTAAATCCAGGCCGAATCTCTTGCAAATTCACTCGTCCGCGATTCCCTGATCGGTCTACAAATCAGACTCTACAGACAACTGATTCCGTACACAGACCGATTCCTCAGACTCACTCCTCCGACTGTAGCTCTTGGCGTATTTATACTTTTCCGGTCAGGCGTGATGTCACATAGGAAAATTTATGAAAAGTCCATAACTTTCTTCCCATTCGGTTTTTTTGCTTAGGTTCCAGTGTCAGAGTTCCATTTGTCGCCAAAGTCACAAAGTCTCGCGCCAAAACGCCTAATGGTCGTCAAATCCGTCGCCAAGGTAAAGGGGTCATTACCTAAACTCATTACCTAATTTTGTTGACTGGTGATATCTCTGTAAATCTATCTTTTCCGTTATAAGAGAGGCACTGCAGGGAAGCATAAGATTACGTTCGTAAGAATATACATTTATGAATTGTAGTTTTTCCTGCACGCAGTCTCCAAAAAGTTTTCTTTTAGTCACACTCTTACTTTTTCATCTCTCGGCTGATATAGAAAGGAATCTTGTGCTGAAAAACTCTAAGATGCAGTTCGTAATTTATTTGTCTAAACTCCGGAGAACTTATATGGATTCTCTGGTAAAAGTAGACTTGATAGAACAAAATTAAACTATACGAAATGTCATAATAAAATTAGGAGTCATCCTCGCTAATGCTTCAGAATAGAGTGTGAGTCGGAATTTTATGGTATTCAACAAATACCATAAAATTTACCGTTTAAACAAGGGAAATTATAATTTCCTTTGTGTAAACGTTATATTATTAACTACTGATTGTCTGAGCAGCAGGGTTGTCAGGAGAGTCTAGTGACCAGGAGAAACAAATAGGAACGCGTCATTGAAAGCCAAGGACGAGAAGAGAGCACTTGTAGCGACACTTCGGCCCTTTATGTTTATATACATGAAGTTATATGAGTAATTGTTATACCTTATAATCAGAAATAACCTTATGATTTTTAAATATCCTTATTGTGTGTATCTTATAATTAGAAATAATATACTTATTCACAAATAGATACCTTTTATTTAAACACAAACGACTCCTTGCCTTTACTGGCTTTAAAACGGAAGTCTAACAACCGCCAATACCTTTATTTATAAAGGTGATTATATCACGTGTCCATTCAAATTGGTTTGGATACGAGAGATAGATTCACATTTTCAGCTACAATGGTGGACATTTATGAAGATCATCAAATTTAATACTCATGAAAGATATTCAAAGTTTTACAACAAGAGTAGAATTAAAAATAAAATTTTCTTTAATTTTGGAGAGAACCTTTTGGAAAATAATATTATTGATAGTTACTTTTTTGCCTTTAATTTAGAATTATTTTGATTGGAGGTCTTAAAAGAATATTTTTTCAAATAAACCTTTTGCACTCTTAGAAAAACTACTAGAACTAAAAAAATTAAGTAAAATAAAATCAAAAGGAATATGTCACTGATGACAATAGAAATGATGTCTATTTCGTAAAGGTTTTTCTTTTCTGCTCCATTTAAGGCTGTTCTCTGCTAATGTTAAAGAATAGGGCTCAAAGTTCGAACACATTTTCAGGTAGAAGAAATGCTTGAATACTAATATAAATTACTATGGATATAGTAAATATAATTATTTACTAATTAGCGTTCTTAGAGTTTTGATTTTTTTAAAGAAAACTTACAATTTTTTGCCTTTATGTAAAATGGATAGTCAATTTTCTATGTTAAAGTATAGGAGACGAAATGTTCGAACACATTCTCTACAAGAAAAAAAATATTGATTCAATCAGAATTGAATCAGTTAGAAGTATACACTTCTCTCTATCGAATAGCGTAGCCAGAATATAGTTTTATGTCGTTATTAATCAATTTTTTAAGGTTTCAAAGGAATTTTTATTAATTATTGGTGTACTTCGGACTATCTGCAACAGATGGCGCCAGCATATTTTTTTTCTGTAGTACGTACTCTTGGCGAACATTTACAGTTACTTTCTGAAAGGAAATTATAGCAACTTGTAAATTGTGACTAATGGTAAATAATGGAGAAAGCTTTATGATTCACAGAAGTGTGTGCGAAGCTTACGAACTAACCACTAATAAACTCTCCGGTTTGGGAATATTTAGTGCATGCTCATAAAAATTTATTTGTGTGCAATGATAAATTTGTGTTATTGAAAAGATGTTTAAGATACAAGTTTTGATTTATTGAAGTGAAAGTAGAGAAGAGAAAATCTGAATTAAATTAATAGTGAACATTTTTAAAATCAATTAAAAGTTACTTAAATGTTCTTTAAAAAATATAACAAAATACAAATTATTATTTCGTGAAGTATAAATGTGAAATTTTAATTTAATCACTAAGATGCACTGAATTAATTTGTTTATTCCAACAAAAGTTATTTTTTATTTAACTTAATTTCTTTTATTTATTTATCATTATATTTTCAAATTAAATTAAGCATCTCACAAAATTTAAGTCTAGAGCCACTGAAAAAAATATTAATAAAATACTCTTACTTGAGCTGGATTCCATATAATTTACATTGCGTACAATACATTGTTTTCATATTTCAATTTATTTTATAATGTGTTGTAGAATCATAAGATAAAATTTCTAACGGCTCAATAATATTCATAGTATTCGTATGAAAGAAACAAAACACAAAAATATTGCTTCAATCAACTGTGAAATCAAACTGATTCAATCAAGAATGAAAAACAAATAAATGAGTAATGGTAGCAAAAAACTGGAAAAAAATTTCAATCTTTCGAGGTCAACATCATTTGAACTTGTAAATAAGAAATTATCGTAATGTACATTATATTTGTAATAAGTTATTTCTGTCATAAATGTAATTATAAGTATACATTATATATTTTTAAATTTTTAGTAAATAAATATATTATCAAAAGATTATTTAGATCAATTAATATTTTTGCATTTCAATCTCATTTTCTCATAATCTTTTCAAAATTATTATACTTTTTCCATAAAGAAAACTGAACTAAATCTTGTGGAAATGTGCTTTCCACATTCGTTAAAAATATAACCGTTTCGAAGCCCAATCATTGATGTTATAAGCTGATAATCACAGAAAAATAAAATATACCTATTATCTCTGCGTGTTTTTTTTTTTTTTTTTTTTGTCTACTGCAACACTTGTTATATTTTGTTTTCCTTTATCGCCTCAGAAACTTGCCTTTTTCAAGCAAATACAAGATACCAAGACATCCTTGTGCTCTTTTTATTTCACTTGGATTTTAACTTCTTTGATGAAGACGGGTGACGCACCCCTGGATACCCCAACGATCCTTCTCTATTTTTGACCCTACTTCTTGTCAATCAATTTTTACCAAATGATTACTGTAACAAATATTGCATTGACCATAAATGATTCAATCAGTAACAGGGGGAAAAAGCTTTATATAACTTATATTTATGTAACTGGTGTACGAAAACAAATCAAGTAATTTTTTAATTATATTAATCGATAATTAATCTATGCAATATATTAATCAGTGTAGAACTTCACACTTTAGAATCGGTAACATTCGCCTTTTTTCATTATTATTATTGAAAATTAAAATCGGATATTTTAAATTTCCTAACCAAGTCCTCGAATAACTTTTTAACATAAGAAGCGCTAGAGTTTAAAGGCAATAGAGTTTACACATATTAGCTCAGATTTATAAATAATTGTAAGAATATCTATTGCAGTTGAATTTAACAGAACAGCTATCTAACATAAAACTGTATTACCATAACAAAATTGAACTTTTTTTTTTTGGTTTATCAGAGGGTTCTCCCCCTCTCATATTATAACTAAACATAAGTATTTTTTATTTAAATTAGAAAAAAAATTAAAGAAAAAATTCTGATTCATTTGAAAGATTGAAAATTAGTTTTCCAAAACTGCAAATGATGTCTTAAATTCGAAAAAGCAAAGATACATAATTTTCAATTTTAGAAGTCTTTCAAATATCACGATTTGTCTGAAACGCGTTAGAGAAAATAAAACTGTTTTGATTCTTGCGCTTTTTTTCCCTTCAGCTAACTTTTTGGGTTACATTTTGACGTTATTTGATTTAAGAACCACGCATTGTGTAAACTGTGTCTTATGTTATAGAGGAGTTGATGTACGTTACATCTGTAGAGGCTCCACATTATCTCGTTGGCGTGGTGTGGAAGAATGGAGAGTAGACTTTCAGATAACAAGTGTGCTCCTGGTCCCTTAACTGGGGTTCATAATTGTGAGGTGCGTCGCCAATATTCATCGTGTTGCTTTTAAGTGAGAAGTTAATAACACAATCTTTTATAATAGGGGTGCCAGTTGCACTATCTTTATTAGCCACATTTTAAAAAAGAAATATTTCACAGAGCCGTTTGTTCAATGTTGTCATATAGATATTGTAAAATTTCCCCATATTATGCTGCATTCTCCTCCAAATGATACTAGTTTGTGATTTTTTTTCCCTCCAAGACAAGATAGGTTTATGGCACAAGAGTCAAATATGGCTATTCTAAGCCAAATAATGTGTATTTGTGATAAAAGTGTATATATATATATATATATATATATATCTCTCTTAATAATAATAACAATAGCAATAGCAATATGTATGTATGTATGTATATATGGCAATAATGTAAATAATGTATGTATGGCAATAACATGTATGTATGTATGTATATATATATATGTATATATATATATATATATATATATATATATATATATAATAACTATGTATCAACAATGTATGCTTAATGTATGTATGTATATATATATATATATATAATATAACATATATGTATATATATATATAACTCTATATATATAACTAACTATTCTTTCAATAATGTGGCAATGTGTGTGTGTGGCAATGGCAATGTGTGTATGGCAATATGTATATGTATAATATGTAATAATATGTATATAACTGTATAATATGTATATAACATATGTATAATAACAACATATAATATATAATAATATGTAATATGTATATGTAGCATAATAATAACAATATGTAATAATATGTAATATATGCTAGTTTTTTGCATTTGGTATCAAAATAATTTCATTCATACACATTATTATGAAAACCGCTTCGAGAATATATAAACTTTATTGGAATATAATATCAATCTCTTTTTGTTTCTAATTGCTTCTTCTACTTCAGATGGCTCTCTCAAAGGCATCTTTTGAACATTAAGGGAAAAGATAATTGGTTGACAAGAAAAAGAGTCGAACATGAAGCTTTAAAAAAATCTTGAAGCCTGTCCGTGTGACATTGTATCTTACTCATTTTTTACTGATTTTTTAAAATTTTTATAAACATTTGATAACAAAATAATTTCTTTTTATGCAGTAATCCATAGAATATTAGTATAATTATACATAAATAACACATACAGTTCTTATGGAATCCTGTTCAAAAATATATAAACTTTATCAGATAATAATTTCAGTCACTTTTTATTTTTTATTTTTAATTGCTTCTTCTACTTCAGGAAGGAAGTTTGGAGAGGGGGATGACAGCTCAAGTGTCATCCTCGTCACTTGACCGAGGTTTAAAATTGCGAGGTCCATCGCTCAAAGCCCTCGTGTTGCTCCTATGTTCGATGTTAATAAGCACAAAATCAATCAAAGTATTTAATGAATTAAAGATTATTAATTTCTTATTTACATCAATAATATTTGCTTATTCTTTGGAAACAGGCATCAATAAAAAAAATATTTGTTTAAAATTCTAAACGAGCTTTCTCTGATACTGTGGTCTTACTCAGAAAGCGCTGTTCGTAGCATATGGAAAGAAATATTTTTATATTTTAATATAAAAAGAAATCTGAAAAGTTAAAGACAAAACAAAAGATAAAAGTTTCAAACCTGAAATAGATGCAAGCTCCCCTTTACTGTCCGGAATTTGTTTTTTTTTTTTAATAAATATATTATGATAATAATATATATTTTCCAAATTTAACTAATAAGGCAATAAAACGAAAAGAATTGAACTATAAAAATTTATATTGAACAATTTTTGTAGGGGGGTGGAGAGAGCTTTTTTATAATTAAATATGACTGAAAAAGATCTACAGTTTTTCCCCAATCACTTATACTTCATTACTGCTTGAATTTCTGATAAAATGAGGAGTTACCCATAAGGTAAGTTTAATTTCAAGGAACAATTATGATTAATAGAATATATAGTTCAATCCAATATGTCGATTTAGTAGAAATAAAATTTAATTATACAGTTAGTTTAGATTTGACATGATAAAATAATATTCAAATTTTGTCTTACAACATTTATACTGATTAAATGTATTTATGTAAGCTGTTAAATAATAATCATTATACTGATTGCTTTTATAAATTAAATTTGAATATCTTCGAAAATATTATATGGCAACATTTCAGAGTGCTATCTCTGATAAATGCCTGACAACTCTCCTTATTCGTTTTATTGTTTTACATTTTTAATCACTATAATTTTTCCTCTATTATTTATTTCTTGTTATTTTTTACTATTATTATTTTTCCTTATAAAAATAAATAAAGTTTACATATTTAATTTTAAGCGCTTTTAATACTAGGAGAAAAGAAACTTTAGATTCATATGCGTACATCCCCTTCAAAAAAAAAAAAAAAAAAAAAAAAAAGAGAGAGAGAGAGACATAACTCAAGTAATAGATAAAATAAATCTTTGGCTCTTTCAACTTTACAGCTGTGAAACTCCATAATGTCCCCCCCCCCATTACCCCAATTGACCTTTGTACTACGAGGCAGGCTCATTTATCGCACAAGCTGGATATTTCAGCCAACACAAAGTGCCAAATACCTTAGAATACTCAGCGCCATCTATGGGTGTTATTCAAAAATTTTTCATTCACCGATATCGCTCTTAAAAGAGAAAAGGGTGTTTTATACATTTTTCGTAAAGCGATAAATAAAACAATAGTTATTCATTTTTAATGAGATAAAAAATAATTAATACGAAAATATTGGGATAGATTGGTTTTTTTTAACGTTGCACTAGAATCAACATGAGGACTACTGGCGACGGACCTCAAATTTTTAAGTCTCGGTCGAGCAACAAATATCTAATCCAATAATGTAAAACCTCCACTTCTGTTTTCATCGAAGTTATCCTTATTTGTGCTGGAAGGCGGCTCTCCCACCTAGGCGCCCGTAGAAGATTCTCTCTTCACACTCAGTCAACTCGCCCTCCCAGCGCAAGTGCCGCTCACGTTCTCATCCCTAAGAGTTGAATCAACACAAAGCGAGCTATATTAGCAAAGGACAATACTCGATGCTAGAGTCTTAAGTCCTGTAAACTAGTTGAAAGACAACCGAGATTAATCAACTAAACTCTTCGTCTGAAGCCAGCCAAAGCCTGTCTGTCGTAAAAGATATGCGGATGTTGCCCACTAAATGGACTCCCACCGGAATTCATCTGTTTCCGGCCACGTGCTTCGGTACAGATAAATCACAGCTCTTTAATTTTAAACAGTGCCACGATCAATATTGATATGCTTGCAGCAATTTCACGGGCTTCTACATAGCATAAGAATTTGTATAATGTTCAGATTTGAAGGAAGGAGGAACTTGATTCAAAAGAGGTTTACTTGGCACAAGGGCTCTCAAATTAATTTTATGGAATATTTCCTTGCAATGAGTATGTTATATATATATATTGATATTTCGCTCCGCACTCCCTTTTTGGGCCGCATGCGGTCGGTGGGTTGGACACCCCTGCCTTAGATCGTTTGTACAGAGTATATTGTAAACTCATCCCTCGTTTTGCTCATTCTTAATTTGCACAATTTATAAATAAAAATAATTCAAAAAGGAGGGGAAATTTTTGATTGTTTTGCATTATACTCTATTCATAAATTTAATAATCATACTAACGTTGCATTAGAAATGTTTGGCACCGTTGTTACGATTACATACCATCCAACAGTAAATAAACTATACTTAACTAAATGGAAAAGTAGCTAACAACTCAATGGAGTATCTATGAGAAACGTTGATAAGTTATATGGTAGTGACTCGGTTAGTAACATTACAGTTGCATAACCAAAGAAAAGAATTCCAACTTTTCAAAGCTCTGAATAGTAAATTTTGCTTTTAAAGTTGCAATTTTAATGAAGGTTATTTATTTGAATTACTGTTTTTTTTTTTTTTATCTGTATGATGGAATAAATTTAATTTATTAATGCTTATTTTTAAAACGTTTTTCTGAATTTCACTTGGTGTGTGTGTGTGAGTGTGTGTGTCATCAAATTTTCGATCGTTAATTTAACCAACTTCCCATCAAGCTAGAGCTTTGAAATTTTGGGAATCGTTCGTACTCGCCTAACAATGCAATATTTAGACATTTGCGACAAGTTTTAACTAATATTTTCTTTAATAATGCAGTTTAGCCCAAACACTTGGCGCGATTTCAAAAATTGGCACCAAACTTGGCGATCTTGGCGATTTTTTTGTTTGGCTGAACGTTAAGTCCGTAAAACGGACCAGGGTAGCCACATTTGGCAAAATACTGCCAAATAATTCTTGTCGCCAAGAGTGATTGGGTTAAACTGCATTCCAACCATTTAATTTACCGAATTAATTAATTAATTTTAGTTACTTTTAACGTTTTTATGTATTTCACTTGGTTCGTGTTTCTGTGTGTGTGTCATCAAATTTTCTATCGTTAAATTAACCAACTTCCCATCAAGCTAGAGTTCTGAAATTTCGGGAACCGTTCTTACTTGCCTAACAATGCAATATTTAGATATTTGCGACCAGTTTTAACTAATATTTCAATAATCTTTCTTAATAAATTTTGCCACTATATAAAAACGTTGTTTTTAAAAACGTTGGTTTTTATCTCGAATTATTAATAGAATGACTTACAAACTTTCAAATGCATGTTTTGATTTTATGAGTATTATGAATTTCTTAATATGCTCACAAATGTATCTTTTTAAGTAAATTTTAAAGTTAAAAATAACTAACAGTTTTAACTAATATTTCAATAATTTTCTTTAATAAACTTTGCTACCATATAAAAACGTTATTTTTAAAAACGTTGGTTTTTATATCGAATTATGTAACCCTATTAATTTGAGTTTTTATTGTACCGAATGTTGTAAATTTAGTTTTTCATTTTATAAATAGTTAAAGTATGATCATTAAAGTATATCTCTAAAAATTAATACTCCAATCCTTTTTTTCGTGTAATCCTCATCTAATTTTACTACAGTTAGCACTTTTTGAAAAAAGATAAAATTAGTTTCATTAACATCGAACTTAGAAACAAAA